>JAMZAV010011145.1:0-28063 GCA_024449915.1 Sweltsa coloradensis | reverse complement strand
CCATTTGAACAAATTGTTAATTTTGGTGTTTCCGTCTCAAATCAATATATTCTTTTAAAAATTAAAATTAACAATTGAGGGAGTCCCTTTGTCAAATAACCAATTTCTGTCAAATCAGACAGAAATTGACAGATTTACGGAAGTTTATTTTAATTTAAGCGGGATCTTTGGGTACGGATTTCTTACTTATTTATGAACCAAACCGGGAACTGTCACTGTCAATCATCACGACTAACTATAGAGTACACGTGTGCAGTAGTAGAATCGCCCTGTTGTTCAGTTGAATTTTTCGCCAAAAAATTCACAAAGGCTAACCCCTTAACAAATTTGTTAATTTTGGGTCCGTCTCAAAATCAATATATTCTACAAAATTATTAACAAGGGAGTTCTCTTATTGTCAAATAAAAAAATTCCTTGTCAAATCGGACAGAAATTGACAGATTTACGGAAGTTTATTTAACTTTGAGCGGGATCTTTGGGTACGGATTTCTTACTTATTTATGAACCAAACCGGGAACTGTCACTGTCAATCATCACGACTAACTATAGAGTACACGTGTGCAGTAGTAGAATCGCCCTGTTGTGCAGTTGAATTTTCGCCAAAAAATTCACAAAGGCTAACCCCTTAACAAATTTGTTAATTTTGGGGTCCGTCTCAAAATCAATATATTCTACAAAATTATTAACAAGGGAGTTCTCTCATTGTCAAATAACCAATCATTGTCAAATCGGACAGAAATTGACAGATTTACGGAAGTTTATTTAAATTTGAGAGGAATATTTGGGTACGGATTTCTTACTTATTTATGAACCAAACCGGGAACTGTCACTGTCAATTATCACGACTAACTATACAGTAGACGTAGGCAGTAGTAGAATCGCCCTGTTGTGCAGTTGAATTTTTTGCCAAAATATTCACAAAGGCCACCCCTTAACAAATTTGTTAATTTTGGGTCCGTCTCAAAATCAATATATTATTTAAAATTATTAACAATAGAGTTCACCCATTGTCAAATAACCAATTCATTGTCAAATCGGACAGAAATTGACAGATTTACGGAAGTTTAAATAACTTTAAGCGGGAACTTTGGGTACGGATTTCTTACTCATTTATGAACCAAACCGGGAACTGTCACTGTCAATCATCACAACTAACTATAGAGTACACGTGGGCAGTAGTAGAATCGCCCTGTTGTGCAGTTGAATTTTTTGCCAAAAAATTCACAAAGGCTAACCCCTTATCAAATTTGTTAATTTTGGGTCCGTCTCAAAATCAATAAATTCTTAAAAATTATTAACAATAGAGTTCTCCCATTGTCAAATAACCAATTCATTGTCAAATCGGACAGAAATTGACAGATTTACGGAAGTTTATTTAAATTTGAGAGGAATATTTGGGTACGGATTTCTTACTCATTTATGAACCAAACCGGGAACTGTCACTGTCAATCATCACGACTAACTATAGAGTACACGTGTGCAGTAGTAGAATCGCCCTGTTGTGCAGTTGAATTTTTCGCCAAAAAATTCACAAAGGCTAACCCCTTAACAAATTTGTTTATTTTGGGTCCGTCTCAAAATCAATATATTCTACAAAATTATTAACAAGGAGTTCTCTCATTGTCAAATAACCAATTCATTGTCAAATCGGACAGAAATTGACAGATTTACGGAAGTTTATTTAACTTTGAGCGGGATCTTTGGGTACGGATTTCTTACTTATTTATGAACCAAACCGGGAACTGTCACCGTCAATTATCACGACTAACTATACAGTAGACGTAGGCAGTAGTAGAATCGCCCTGTTGTGCAGTTGAATTTTTTGCCAAAATATTCACAAAGGCTAACCCCTTAACAAATTTGTTAATTTTGGGTCCGTCTCAAAATCAATATATTATTTAAAATTATTAATAATAGAGTTCTCCCATTGTCAAATAACCAATTTACTGTCAAATCAGACAGAAATTGACAGATTTACGGAAGTTTATTTTACTTTAAGCGGGATCTTTGGGTACGGATTTCTTACTTATTTATGAACCAAACCGGGAACTGTCAATTTCTGTCAATCATCACAACTTACTATAGAGTACACGTGGGCAGTAGTAGAATCGCCCTGTTGTGCAGTTGAATTTTTCCCCAAAAAATTCACAAAGGCTAACCCCTTAACAAATTTGTTAATTTTGGGTCCGTCTCAAAATCAATATATTCTACAAAATTATTAACAAGGGAGTTCTCTCATTGTCAAATAACCAATTCATTGTCAAATCGGACAGAAATTGACAGATTTACGGAAGTTTAAATAACTTTAAGCGGGAACTTTGGGTACGGATTTCTTACTCATTTATGAACCAAACCGGGAACTGTCACTGTCAATCATCACAACTAACTATAGAGTACACGTGGGCAGAAGTAGAATCGCCCTGTTGTGCAGTTGAATTTTTTGCAAAAAAATTCACAAAGGCTAACCCCTTATCAAATTTGTTAATTTTGGGTCCGTCTCAAAATAATTAATTCTTAAAAATTATTAACAATAGAGTTCTCCCATTGTCAAATAACCAATTCATTGTCAAATCGGACAGAAATTGACAGATTTACGGAAGTTTATTTAACTTTAAGCGGGATCTTTGGGTACGGATTTCTTACTCATTTATGAACCAAACCGGGAACTGTCACTGTCAATCATCACGACTAACTATAGAGTAGACGTGGGCAGTAGTAGAATCGCCCTGTTGTGCAGTTGAATTTTTTGCCAAAAAATTCACAAAGGCTAACCCCTTATCAAATTTGTTAATTTTGGGTCGGTCTCAAAATCAATAAATTCTTTTAAATTATTAACAATAGAGTTCTCCCATTGTCAAATAACCAATTCATTGTCAAATCGGACAGAAATTGACAGATTTACGGAAGTTTATTTAAATTTGAGAGGAATATTTGGGTACGGATTTCTTACTTATTTATGAACCAAACCGGGAACTGTCACTTTCCAATCATTACTATTAACTATAGAGTACACGTGGGCAGTAGTAGAATCGCCCTGTTGTGCAGTTGAATTTTTCGCCAAAAAATTCACAAAGGCTAACCCCTTAACAAATTTGTTAATTTTGGGTCCGTCTCAAAATCAATATATTCTACAAAATTATTAACAAGGGAGTTCTCTCATTGTCAAATAACCAATTCATTGTCAAATCGGACAGAAATTGACAGATTTACGGAAGTTTATTTAAATTTGAGAGGAATATTTGGGTACGGATTTCTTACTTATTTATGAACCAAACCGGGAACTGTCACTGTCAATTATCACGACTAACTATACAGTAGACGTAGGCAGTAGTAGAATCGCCCTGTTGTGCAGTTGAATTTTTTGCCAAAATATTCACAAAGGCTAACCCCTTAACAAATTTGTTAATTTTGGGTCCGTCTCAAAATCAATATATTATGTAAAATTATTAACAATAGAGTTCTCCCATTGTCAAATAACCAATTTACTGTCAAATCAGACAGAAATTGACAGATTTAGGGAAGTTTATTTTACTTTAAGCGGGATCTTTGGGTACGGATTTCTTACTTATTTATGAACCAAACCGGGAACTGTCACTGTCAATCATCACAACTAATATAGAGAAACACCTGGGCAGTTGTAGAATCGCCCTGTTGTGCAGTTGAATTTATCGCCAAAAAATTCACAAAGGCTAACCCTTATCAAATTTGTTAATTTTGTTTCCGTCTCAAAATCAATAAATTCTTTAAAAATTATTAACAATAGAGTTCTCCCATTGTCAAATAAACCAATTCATTGTCAAATCGGACAGAAATTGACAGATTAACGGAAGTTATTTAACTTTGAGCGGGATCTTTGGGTACGGATTTCTTACTTTTTATGAACCAAACCGGAACTGTCACTGTTAATCATCACGACAAACCCTATGGGAGTACACGAGTGCAGTAGTAGAATCGCCCTGTTGTGCAGTTGAATTTTTCGCCAAAAAATTCACAAAGGCTAACCCCTTAACAAATTTGTTAATTTTGGGTCCGTCTCAAAATCAATATATTATTTAAAATTATTAACAATAGAGTTCACCCATTGTCAAATAACCAATTCATTGTCAAATCGGACAGAAATTGACAGATTTACGGAAGTTTAAATAACTTTAAGCGGGAAACTATGGGTACGGATTTCTTACTCATTTATGAACCAAACCGGGAAACTGTCACTGTCAATCATCACAACAAAACTATAGAGTACACGTGGGCAGTAGTAGAATCGCCCTTTTGTGCATTTGAATTTTTTTCCCCAAAAATTACAAAGGTAACCCTTAAACAAATTTGTTAATTTTGGTCCGTCTAAAAATCTTTTTATTTACAAAATTTTTAAACGGGGGTTTCTCTCTTTGTAAAATAACCAATTTTTAGTGTAAAAATCGGACAGAAATTGCCGATTTGGGAAGTTTATTAATTTGACGGGATTTTTGGGTAGGGATTTCTTACTTTTTTATGAACCAAACCGGGAACGTCACAGTCAATTATCACGATAACTATACAGTGGACGTAGGCAATATAGAACGCCCTTTGTGCATTTGAATTTTTGCCAAAATATTACAAAGGCAAACCCCCTTAACAAATTGTTAATTTGGGCCCGTCTCAAAATCAATATATTTTTTAAAAAATTATTAAAATAGATTTCCCCCCCTTTGCAAAAAACCCAATATTGTAAAATAGGACAGAAATTGACAGATTTAGGAAGTTTAAATAACTTTAAGCGGGAAACTTTGGGTAGGTTTTTACCTTTTAGAACCAAAACCGGGAACTTTTCTTTTGCAATCATCACAACTAATAAGATACACGGGGCGATGTAGAATGCCCTGTGTGCAGTTGAATTTTTGCAAAAAAATTAAAAAGGCAACCCTTATCAAATTTTTAATTTTGGGTCCGTCCAAAATAAAAAATTCTTAAAATTATTAACAATAGAGTTCCCCCTTTGTAAAAAACCCAATTCTTGTCAAACGGACAAAAATTGACAGATTTAGGAATTTTATTTAAATTTTAAGCGGGATCTTTGGGTACGGATTTTTTACTCTTTTATGAACCCAAAACCCGGGAAGTCATGTCAATCATCACGACTAATATAGAGTAGGTGGGCAGTAGTAGAATCCCCCTGTTGTGCAGTTGAATTTTTTGCCAAAAAAATTCCAAAGGCAAACCCCCTTTATCAAATTTTTAAATTTTTGGGTCCATCTAAAATCAATAAATTCTTAAAATTTATTAACAATAGAGTTCCCCATTGTCAAAAAAACCCAAATTCATTGTCAAATCGGACAAAAAATTGACAGTTTTTACGGAATTTTATTTAACTTTAAGGGGGATTTTTGGGGTAGGGATTTTTTTATCATTTTAAACCCCAAACGGGAACTGTCATGTCAATCATCACGAAAAAATATAGAGTGGGAGTGGGCAGTAGTAGAATCCCCCTGTTGTGCAGTTGAATATTTGCCAAAAAATTCAAAAAGGGCTAACCCCTTATAAATTTTTTAAATTTTGGGCCCTTTTAAAATAATAAATTTTTTAAAAATTATTAAAAAATTTAGAGTTCTCCTATTGTCAAAAAACCCAAATTTTCATGTAAAACGGACGAAATTGCAGATTTAGGAAGTTTTTTAAATTTTGAGAGAAAATTTGGGTACGGATTTCTTACTTTTTTAAACCAAACCGGGAACTGTCACTGTCAATCATGACAACAACTATGAGTACACGTGGGCGTAGTAGAATCCCCTTTGTGCAGTTAAATTTTCCCCCCAAAAAAATTCCAAAGGCTAACCCCTTAACAAATTTGTTAATTTTGGGTCCGTCTCAAAACAATATATCTTTAATTTTATTAACAATAGAGTTCCCCTTTGTCAAATAACCAATTTACTGTAAACAGACAAAAATTGACAGATTTACGGATGTTTTTTAACTTTGGCGGGATCTTTGGGTACGGATTTCTTACTTTTTTATGAACCAAACGGGAACTGTCACTGTAACATCACACTAAATAGAGACACGTTTTCAGTAGTAGAATCCCCCTGTTGTGCAGTGAATTTTTTGCCAAAAAATTCACAACGGCTAACCCCTTAACAAATTTGTTAATTTTTTTTCCGTCTAAAAATCAATATTTCTAAAAAATTTTTAACAAGGAGTTCTCTCTTTGCAAAAACCAATTCTTTGCAAATCGGACAGAAATGACAGATTACGGAAGTTTTTTTTAATTTTGAGCGGGTTTTTGGGTACGGATTTTACTTTTTTATAAACCCAAAACCGGGAACGCCCACTGTAAATTTATCACGACTAACTTACAGTAGACTAGGCAGTATAGAATCCCCTGTTGTGCATTTGAATTTTTTGCCAAATTTTCAAAAAGGGTAACCCTTAACAAATTTGAAAATTTTGGGCCCGTCTCAAAATCAATAATTATTAAAAATTTTAACAATAGAGTTCTCCCTTTGTCAAAAAACCAAATTTACTGAAAATCAGACAAAAATTTGACAGATTTCGGAAGTTTATTTTACTTTAAGGGGGTTTTTTGGGTACGGTTTTCTTATTATTAAACCCAAAACCCGGGAAAACTGTCATGTCAATCATCACAACTAACTATAGAGTACACGTGGGATTTGTAAATCGCCCTGTTGGCATTTAAATTTTATCCCCCCCAAAAAATCACAAAGGCAACCCCTTATCAAATTGTTAATTTTGTTTCGTCTAAAAATCAATAAATTCTTTAAAATTTTAACAATAGAGTTCCCCCAATTGTCAAATAACCAATTCATTGTCAAACGGACAAAAAATTGACAGATTTACGGAAGTTTTTTTAACTTTGAGCGGGATTTTTGGGGTAGGATTTTTTACTTATTTATGAACCAAAACAGGGAACTGACTGTAAATATCACGACTAACTTAGAGTAGACGGGGCAGTAGTAGAATGCCCTGTTGGCATTTGTTTTTTGTGAAAAAAAAATTCACAAAGGCAAACCCCTTATAAAATTTTTTTAATTTTTGGGTCCATTCAAAATCAATAAATTCTTTAAAATTTTTAACATGAGTTCTCCCTTGTCAAATAACCAATTCTTGTAAAATCGGACAAAAAATTGACAGATTTACGGAAGTTTATTTAATTTTAAGCGGGATTTTTGGTAGGGATTTCTTATCATTTATGAACCAAACCGGGAATGTCACTTAATCACACGATAACTTAGAGAGACGGGGGCCCATAGTAAAACCCCCGTTGTGCATTTGAATTATTTGCCAAAAATTCACAAAGGGAAACCCCCTTATAAAATTTTTTAATTTTGGGCCCGCTAAAAATCAATATATTTTTTTAAATTTTTAAAATAGATTTCTCCCCCATTGTAAAATAACCAATTCATTGTCAAACGGACAAAAATTGACAGATTTAGGAAGTTTTTTTAAAATTTGAGAGGAATTTTTGGGGTACGGTTTTTCTTATTATTTATAAACCCCAAACCGGGAACTGTCACGTCAATATCAAAAAAAACTATAGAGTACACGGGGAGTAGTAGAATCGCCCTGTTGGCATTAAAATTTTCCCCAAAAAATTCAAAAAGGAAACCCCCCTTAACAAATTTGTTAATTTTGGGTCCTCTCAAATCAAAATTCTTTAAAATTATTAAATAGATTTCTCCCTTTGCAAAAAACCCAAATTTTACTGTCAAATCAGACAGAAATTGACAGATTTACGGAGTTTATTTAACTTTGAGGGGGATTTTTGGGGACGGATTTTTTACTTATTTTATAAACCCAAACGGGAACTGCACTGCAATCATCCGATTTACTATAGAGTACACTGTGCAGTAGTAGAATCGCCCTGTTGTGCAGGGCCCTTAACAATTTGTTAATTTGGGTCCGTTCAAAACAATATTTTCTAAAAAAATTTTAACAAGGGAGTTCTCTCTTTGTCAAATAACCCAAATTCATTGTCAAATCGGACAAAAATTTGACAGTTTTAGGGAAGTTTTTTTAACTTTGAGGGGATTTTTGGGGTGGGATTTTTTACTTATTTATGAACCAAACCGGGAACGGTCACTGCAATTATCAGACTAACTTACAGTAGCGTAGCAGTGTAGAATCCCCCGTTTGCATTTTGAATTTTGCCAAAATATTAAAAAAGGCAAAACCCCTTAAAAAATTTTTTTAAATTTTTGGGCCCGTCTCAAAATAATTTATTTAAAATTATTAACAATAGAGTTCCCCCCATTGTCAAAAAACCCCAAATTTTTACTGCAAACCCAGACAAAAATTGACAGTTTTAAACGGAAGTTTTTTTTTTACTTTAACGGGTTTTTTGGGGTACGGATTTTTTTACTTTTTATGAACAAAACCCGGGGAAAACTGCCCACTGTAAATTTCACCCAAACTAACTATAGGTCCCGTGGGCAGTTGTAGAATCGCCCTGTTTGTGCTTTTTGAATTTATCCCCAAAAAAATTTCACAAAGGTTTAACCCCTTATAAAATTTGTTAATTTTTTTTTTCCGTCTAAAAATCAAAAAATTTTTTTAAAAATTATTAAAAATAGAGTTTCCCATTGTCAAAAAACCAAATTCATTGTAAAATCGGACAGAAATTGACAGTTTTTAGGGAAGTTTTTTTAAACCTTTGAGCGGATTTTTTGGGGTAGGGGATTTCTTACTTATTTTTTAAACCCAAAACAGGGAACTGTCAGTGTCAATCATCACGACTAACTATAAGTAAACGAGTCATTTAGTAGAATCGCCCTGTTGTGCAGTTAAATTTTTTCCCCAAAAAAAATTTAAAAAAGGCTAACCCCTTAACAATTTTTTTTAATTTTGGGTCCCCCCTAAAAATCAATATATTATTTAACATTCTTAACAATAGAGTTCACCCATTGTCAAAAAATTAATTCTTGGTCAAATCGGACAAAAATTGACAGTTTACGGAATTTTTAAATAACTTTAAGCGGAACTTGGGTACGGTTTTCCCTTAAATCATTTTTTAAACCAAAAAGGGGGAAAACTGCCCACTGTCAATCATCAAAACAAACCCTATAGAGTACACGTGGGCGTATAGAATGGGCCCTGTTGGGCAGTTGAATTTTTTCCCAAAAAAATTCAAAAAGGCAAACCCCCTTAAATAAAATTTTGGGTTAAATTTTGGGTCCGTCTCAAAATCAATAATTCTTAAAAATTATTAAAAATTTGATTCTCCCATTTTCAAAAAACCAATTCATTGTCAAATGGGCCCAGAAATTGACAGATTTAGGGAAGTTTTTTTTAATTTTTTAAGCGGGGATTTTTGGGTACGGATTTTTTTTCTCTTTTTATAAACCCAAAACCGGGAACTGCCACGTCAATCATCACGACAAACCTATAGAGTAGACGGGGCAGTAGTGAATCCCCCTTTTTGTGCAGTTAAATTTTTTTTGCCAAAAAATTCAAAAAGGGCTGCCCCATTACAAATTTTTTTAAATTTTGGGTCCGTCTCAAAATAAATTTAAATTTTTTAAAAATTAAATAACAATAAAAAGTTCCCCCCCATTGTCAAAACCAAATTTTTCTGTAAAAATCGGACAAAATTTGACAAAATTTACGAAGTTTTTTTTACTTTAAGGGGGATTTTTGGGAAACGGTTTTCTGCTTTTTATAAATTTAAAACCCGGGGAACTCTAAATGCCCAATTATCACGACTAACTTTGGATTACACTTGGCAGGGGTAGAATCGCCCTTTTTTGTGCTTTGGGAATTTTTTTCGCCAAAAAATTCAAAAAGGCCCAAACCCCTTAACAAATTTGTTTTTTTTGGGTCCGTTTTAAAAATCAATATTTTCTAAAAAATTTAAACTAAAAAGGGGTTTTTTCTCCCCTTGCCCAAAAAAACCCCAATTCATTGTAAAATGGGACAGAAATTGCAGTTTTTACGGGGGTTTTTATTTAATTTTAAAAGGGGGAATTTTGGGGGGGAAATGATTTTTTAAATCATTTTAAACCAAAACCGGGAATTTGTCATTTGTAAATTTATCACGACTAACTTTACAGTGACTAGGAAAGTAGTAGAATCCCCAAATTGGGTTCAGTTGAATTTTTTGCCAAAAATTCCAAACAAACCCCCTTAAAAAATTTATTCTTTTTAGGGTCCGTCTCAAATCAATATATTCTACAAAATTATAAAAAAGGAGTTCCCTAATTGTCAAAAAAACCAATTCATTGTCAAATGGGACAAAAATTTAAAGATTAACGGAAGTTTTTTTTAACTTTGAGCGGGATTTTTGGGTACGGATTTCTTACTTTTTTATGAACCAAACCGAACTGTCACTGCCCAATCATCACGACTAACTTGAGTACACGAGGGGCAGAGTAAATCGCCCTGTTTTTGAAAGTTAAATTTTTTCGCCAAAAAATTCAAAAAAGGCAAAACCCCTTAAAAAATTTGTTTAATTTTGGGACCGCCCTCAAAAAAAAAAATTTTTTTCTAAAAATTTTATTAACAAGGGAGTTTCTCTCATTGTCAAAAAACCCAAATTTCAGTGCCCAAATGGGACAAAAATTTGGACAGATTTACGGAAGTTTATTAATTTTTGAGGGGGTTTCTTTGGGTCCCGGATTTTTTTTACTTTTTTTAATAAAACCAAAACCCGGGGAATTTTCCCCATAAATTATCACGACTAACTATACAGAAACTTTTGGCAGTAGTGAATCGCCCTTTTTGTGCAGTTGAATTTTTTCCCAAAAATATTCACAAAGGCAAACCCCTTAAAAAAATTTTTTAAATTTTGGGTCCTTTCTCAAAATAAATATATTATTTATAATTTTAAAAAAAATGGGTTTTCTCCCTTTGTCAAAAAACCAATTCTTTTGTAAAATCGGCAAAAATTTTACAGATTTAGGGAAATTTTAAAATAACTTTAAGCGGGAATTTTGGGGTTTAGGGATTTCTTACTCTTTTTTTATAAAAAACCCCGGGGAACTGTCACTGTCAATCATCACAACTAACTTTTAGTACACGTGGCCAAAGTAAATAGCCCCTGTTGTGCAGTTAAATTTTTTTTCCCAAAAAAATTTTCACAAAGGCAAACCCCCTTTTATAAAATTTTTTAATTTTGGGTCCGTCCCCAAAATCAAAAAATTTTTTTAAATTTATTAAAAATGGGAGTTCCCCCATTTTTCAAATAACCATTAAATTGTAAAATCGGACAAAATTGACAGATTACGGAAGTTTTTTTAAATTTTTAAAGGGGGAAATCTTTGGACAGTTTTCTTACCTTTTAAATAAATTAAAACCCGGGGAAACTGCCCTTTTTATAAATATCACGACTAACTATAGAGTAGACGTGGGCAGTAGTAAAAATCCCCCTTTTTGTGCATTTTGAATTTTTTCCCCAAAAAAATTTTCACAAAGGCAAACCCCCTTTAAATAAAATTTTTTGTTTAATTTTGGTCCCGTCTAAAAAATCAATATATTTTTTTAAAATTATTAACAATAGATTTTTCTCCCATTGTCAAAAACCTTTTAAATGCCCAAATAAACCCAAAAATTTGACAGATTTACGGAATTTTTATTTTACTTTAAGCGGATCTTTGGGTACGGTTTCCCTTACTTATTTTAAACCAAAACCCGGGGAACTGTCCACTGCCCTCATCAGGGACAAACTATAAGTAGACGTGTGCAGTAGTAGAATCGCCCTGTTGTGCATTTGAATTTTTCCCCAAAAAAATTCAAAAAAGGCTAACCCCTTAACAAATTTTTTTTAAAATTTTTGGGGCCCGCCCTCAAAATAAATATATTCTACAAAATTATTAACAAGGGAGTTCTCTTTTTGTCAAGAAACCAAATTTCATTGTAAAATCGGACAAAAAATTGACAGTTTTTAGGGGGGGAAGTTTTTTTAATTTTGAGGGGGATCTTTGGGTACGGATTTCTTACTTTTTAAAAATAAACCAAAACCCGGGGAAAATTTGCCCCACTGTAAATCATAAAGCCTAACTATAAAAGTACACGTGTGCATAGTAGAATCCCCCTTTTTGTGCAGTTGAATTTTTCCCCAAAAAAAATTCACAAAGGCAAACCCCCCTTAAAAAAATTTGAAAATTTTGGGTCCGCCCTCAAAATCAATATATTCCCCAAATTATTAAAAAGGGGTTTTTTCTCTCATTGTCAAAAAACCCAATTTTCTTTGGTAAAATGGGAACAGAAATTGACAGATTTAGGGAAAGTTTTTTAATTTTTGGCGGGATTTTTGGGGGTTACGGATTTTTTTACTTTTTATGAACCAAAGGGGGAACTGCCCACTGTAAAATTATCACGACTAACTATCAGTAACGTGGGCATAGAAAGAATCGCCCTTTTGGGCATTTTGTTTTTTTTCCCAAAAATATTCACAAAGGCAAACCCAAACCCCCTTTAAAAAATTTTTTTAAATTTTTTGGGCCCCGTCTCAAATCAATATATTTTTTTTAAAATTATTAACAATAGAGTTCTCCCTTTGGGTCAAATCCAATTCATTGTCAAATCGGACAGAAATTGACAGATTTAGGGAAAGTTTTTTTTTATTTTTGGGGGGGGATTTTTGGGGTAGGGAATTTTTTACTTATTTATAAACCCCAAAAAAGGGAAAACGTCCCCTGTCAATCATAAACGCTAACTATAGAGTACCCCGAGTGCAGTTGAATCCCCCCTTTTGTGCAGTTAATTTTTGGGCCAAAAAATTAAAAAGGCAACCCCTTTAAACCAATTTGTTAATTTTGGGTCCTTTCCCCTAAAAAATCAATATTTTATTTAAAATTATTAAAAATAAAGTTCACCCATTGTCAAAAAATTTAAATTTCCCTTTCCCAAATGGGAAAAAATTTGACAGTTTAGGGAAGTTTAAAAAACTTAAGGGGAATTTTGGGGTACGGATTTCTTACTCATTTATAAACCCCAAACCGGGAACTGTCACTGCCCAATCATCACAACAAACCTTAAAAGTACACTTTGGGCGTAGAAATTTTGGGCCCTGTTATGCATTTTGAATTTTTTTCCCAAAAAAATTCACAAGGCTAACCCCTTATAAAATTTTTTTAAATTTTGGGGGGGGGGGTCCGTCTAAAATCAATAAATTTTTTTTAAATTTTTTTAAAAATAGAGTTCCCCCATTGTCAAATAACTAATTCATTGTCAAATCAAAAAAAACAGAAATTGACAGTTTACGGAAGTTTTTTTTTAAATTTTTAAAGCTGGATTTTTGGGGTCGGAATTTCTTACTTATTTATAAATTAAAACCCCGGGAACTCTCACTGTCAATCATCACGACTAACTATTGAGACAGGGTGTGCAGTAGTAGAATCGCCTTTTTGTGCATTAAATTTTTTTCCCCAAAAAAATTCAAAAAGGCAAACCCCTTTAAACAAATTTTTTAAATTTTGGGTCCGTTTCAAAATCAATAAAAATTCTAAAAAATAACAAAAAGGGATTTCTCTCATTGTCAAATAACCAATTCATTGTCAAATGGGACAAAATTGACGGATTTAGGGGGGTTTATTTAATTTTTAAGCGGGTTTTTTGGGGGACGGATTTCTTACTCATTTATGAACCAAACCGGGAACTGCCCACGGGTTAAATTATCACACTAATTTACATAGACGAAAGGCAGTAGAAAAAATCGCCCTTTTGTGCATTTTGAATTTTTTGCCAAAAAATTCACAAAAAAACCCCCCTTTAAACCAAATTTTTCTATTTTTTTTTTTCCGCCCTTCAAACCCAATTTTTCTACAAAATTATAAAAAAGGATTTCCCCTAATTGTCAAAAAACCCAAATTCATTGCCCAAATCGGCCCAAAAATTGAAAGAAAGGGAAGTTTTTTTTTAATTTTTGAGGGGGATTTTTTGGGGGGTACGGATTTTTTTTACTTTTTTTATAAACCCAAAACCGGGGAAACGGGTCACTGCCCAATCATCACGCCTAATATAAGTCACGTGGGCCCGTGGGTAAAAATTCGCCCTTTGTGCAGTTTGAATTTTTGGGGGCCAAAAAATTCACAAAGGCAAACCCCTTTAAAACAAATTTGAAAATTTTGGGTCCGCCCTCAAAATCAATATATTCTACAAAATTTTAAAAAGGGAGTTCTCTCATTGCAAAAAACCCAATTCATTGTCAATCGGACAAAAATTTTTGCCCAGATTTAGGGGAAGTTTATTTAACTTTGAGGGGGATCTTTGGGTACGTATTTCTTACTTATTTATAAACCCAAAACCCGGGGAACTGCCCACGGGTAAATTATCACGACTACTTACAGTAGACGAAAGGCAGTAGTAGAACCCCCCTTTTTTTAAATTTAAAATTTTTTGCCAAAATTTTCCCACAAAGGCTAACCAACCCCTTAACAAATTTTTTTAAATTTTTTGGGTCCGTCTCAAAATCATATTTTAAAATTTAAAATTTTAAAAAATGGGTTTTCTCCCATTGTCAAAACCAATTTACTGTAAAATAAACCCAAAAAAATTAAAAAGTTTTAAACGGAAGTTTTTTTTACTTTAAGCGGGTTTTTGGTACGGATTTTTTTACTTTTTTTATAAACCCAAAACCCGGGAACTGTCACTGTCAATCACCCCAAAACTACTATAAGTAAACGTGGGAGTTGTAGAATCGCCCTGTTTTTCTTTTTGAATTTAGGGCCAAAAAATTCACAAAGGCAAACCCCTTAAATAAAATTTGTTAATTTTGTTGGGGGGGGGGGCTAAAAAACCCAAAAATTTCCCTTTAAATTTTTAAACTAGATTTCTCCCATTGTCAAAAAACCCAATTCATTGAAAATCGGACAGAAATTGACAATTTACGGAAGTTTATTTAACTTTGAGCGGGTCTTTGGGGTAGGGGATTTTCTTCCTTATTTAGGGAACCAAACAGGGAACTGTCACTGCCCAAATCATCACGACAAACTATAAGTACACGAGTGCAGTAGTAGAATCCCCCGGTTTGTGCATTTTGATTTTTCCCCAAAAAAAAATTAAAAAAGGCTAACCCCTTAACAAATTTTTTTTTTTTTTGGGCCCGTCTAAAAATCAATATTTTTTTTAAAATTTTTAACAAGGAGTTCACCCATTGTCAAAATTTAATTCATTGTCAACCCGGAAACAGAAATTGACAAAATTTAGGGAAAGTTTAAATACTTTAAGCGGGAACTTTGGGTAGGGAATTTCTTCTCATTTATAACCCAAAAACCCGGGGAACTGCCCACTGCCCAATCACACACTAACATAGAGTACCGTGGGCGAGTAAAATTTTCCCCTGTTATCCCAGTTGTTTTTTTTGGCCAAAAAATTCAAAAAGGGCAACCCCTTAAAAAAAAATTTTTTAAATTTTTTGGGTCCTTTCCTAAAAATCAATAAATTTTTTAAAAATTTAAATTAAAACAATGGGTTTTCTCCCTTTGTAAAATAACAAATTTCCCATTGTCAAACCCGGACAGAAATTGCCCAGATTAACGGAAGTTTATTTAACTTTGAGCGGGATCTTTGGGTACGGATTTCTTACTTATTTATGAACCAAACCGGGAACTGTCACTGTCAATCATCACGACTAACTATAGAGTACACGAGTGCAGTAGTAGAATCGCCCTGTTGTGCAGTGGATTTTTTCGCCAAAAAATTCACAAAGGCTAACCCCTTAACAAATTTGTTAATTTTGGGACCGTCTCAAAATCAATATATTCTACAAAATTATTAACAAGGGAGTTCTCTCATTGTCAAATAACCAATTCAGTGTCAAATCTTACAGAAATTGACAGATTTACGGAAGTTTATTTAACTTTGAGCGGGATCTTTGGGTACGGATTTCTTACTTATTTATGAACCAAACCGGGAACTGTCACAGTCAATTATCACGACTAACTATACAGTAGACGTAGGCAGTAGTAAATAAATAATAAATAAATAAATTTTATTTAGAGTCTGCCCACTCAGTTATATAACTGATTTTCAGTGGGGGACTTTAAATCAAAGCGACCAAGCCAACCCTGCAGGCCCCGACGCAATCGACGAGTGAGCGATAACCAACCAAAGATCGATATTTTTAATAGGAAATATAGCAATCAGTGGTATGGACAGTGCGAACACCCGCGAATCAACGCCAGAATCAACAAGGCCGATTCAGAACAACTTTGAAATTTATTATGTGCTTCGTTGCTAGGACGGCTCCAAAGTCACCGTTTTCAAACTCCTAAGAACAAGAACTGATGGACTAAAGTCCAAATCAGAAGTTAAAAAACTTCTGACTTTAGCGGGAATCGAACCCTGGACCTTCTGCATTGGAAGCAGTTACGCTAACAACAAGACCAACGAGCCTCACAACAAGACCAACGAGCCCTGTTGTGCAGTTGAATTTTTTGCCAAAATATTCACAAAGGCTAACCCCTTAACAAATTTGTTAATTTTGGGTCCGTCTCAAAATCAATATATTATTTAAAATTATTAACAATAGAGTTCTCCCATTGTCAAATAACCAATTCATTGTCAAATCGGACAGAAATTGACAGATTTACGGAAGTTTAAATAACTTTAAGCGGGAACTTTGGGTACGGATTTCTTACTCATTTATAACCAAACCGGGAACTGTCACTGTCAATCATCACAACTAACTATAGAGTACACGTGGCCAGAAGTAGAATCGCCCTGTTGTGCAGTTGAATTTTTTGCAAAAAAATTCACAAAGGCTAACCCCTTAACAAATTTGTTAATTTTGGGTCCGTCTCAAAATCAATAAATTCTTAAAAATTATTAACAATAGGTTCCTCCCATTGTCAAAATAACCAATTCATTGTCAAATCGGACAGAAATTGAACAGATTTACGGAGTTTAATTTAATTTTAAGCGGGATCTTTGGGTACAGATTTCTTACTCATTTATGAACCAAACCGGGAACTGTCACTATCAATCATCTCGACTAACTATAGAGTAGACGTGGGCAGTAGTAGAATCGCCCTGTTGTGCAGTTGTCTCAAAATCAATAAATTCTTTAAAATTATTAACAATAGAGTTCTCCCATTGTCAAATAACCAATTCATTGTCAAATCGGACGAAATTGACAGATTTACGGAAGTTTATTTTAACACTTTAGGCGGGTATCTTTGGGTTACGATTTCTTACTCATTTTATGAACCAACCGGGACCTGTCACTGTCAATCATCACTACTAACTTTTAGATTAGTACGTGGGCAGTTGTAGAATTCAGCCACCACATGTTGTGCATTGAATTTTTTTTTGGCAAAAAATTCACAAAGGGCTAAACCTTATCAAATTTGTTAATTTGGGGTCCGTCTCAAAATCAATAATTCTTTTAAATTATTAACAACTAGAGTTTCTCCCATTGTCAAATAAACAATGTCCATTGTCAAATCGGAACAGAAATTGACAAGATTTACGGAAGTTTATTTCATTTGAGAAGGAAATATTTGGGTACGGATTTCTTACTTAGTTATGAACCAAACCGGGAACTGTCAGCTGTCAAATCATCACAACTACCTATAGAGTACACTTGGGTCATTTAGTAGAAATCGCCCTGTTTTGTGCCAGTTTGAATTTTTCCCCAAAAAATTCACAAAGGCTAACCCCTTAACAAATTTGTTAATTTTGGGTCCGTTTCAAATCAATTATATTCTTTTAAAATTATTTAACAATAGAGTTCTCCCATTGTCCAATAACCAATTGTACTGTCAAATCAGACAGAAATTGACAGATTTACGGAAGTTTATTTTACTTTATGCGGGATCTTTGGGTACGGATTTCTTACTTATTTATGAACCAAACCGGGAACTGTCCCTGTCATCATCATCACGCTAACTATAGAGAGTACAGTGTGCAGTAGTAAGAATCGCCCTGTTGTGCAGTTGAATTATCGCCAAAAAATTCACATAAGGCTAACCCCTTATCAAATTTTGTTTAATTTTGGGTCCGTCTCAAATCAATAATTCTTTAAAATTATTAACCAATAGAGTTCCTCTCCATTGTCAATTACCATTCATTGTCAATCGGACAGAAATTGACCAGATTTACGGAAGTTTTTTTAACTTTGAAGGCGGGGATCTTTGGGTACGGATTTCTTACTTATTTATGAACCAAACCGGGAACTGTCCACAGGGAGGGGCTGTCAATCATCAACGACGAACTATAGAGACACGAGTGCAGGTAGTAGAATTCGCCCTAGTGTGCAGTTGACTTTTTCGCCAAAAAATTCACAAAGCTAACCCCTTAACAAATTTTGTTATTTTGGGTCCGTCTCAAAATCAATGATATTCTACAAAATATAACAAGGGATTTTCTCTCATTGTCAAATACCATTTAATGTCAAATCGGACAGAAATTGACAGATTTACGGAGTTTATTTAACTTTGAGCGGATCTTGGGTACGGAATTTCTTACTATTTAATGAACCAAACCGGAACTGTCACAGTCAATTATCAACGACTAACCTATACAGTAGTACGTAGGCAGTAGTATAATCGCCCCTGTTTGTGCAGTTTGATTTTTTGCCAATATTCCACCAAAGGCTAACCCCTTAACAAATTGTTAATTGTGGGTCCGGTCTCAAATCATATATTTCTACAAAATTATTAACAAGGGAGTTCTCTCATTGTCCAATAACCACTTTAATGTCAAAAAATCGGACAGAAAATTGACAGATTTACGGAAGTTTATTTTAACTTTGAGCGGGATATTTAGGGTACGGTTTCTTACTTATTTATGAACCAAACCGGGAACTGTCACAGTCAATTATCCGACTAACTATACAGTAGACGTAGGCAGTAGTAGAATCGCCCTGTTTGTGCATTTGATTTTTTTGCAAAAAAATCACAAAGGCTAACCCTTATCAATTTTGTTAATTTTGTGTCCGTCTCAAAATCATAAATTCTTAAAACTTTATTATACAAGTGAGTTTCCTCCCATTGTCAAATAACTAATTCATTGTCAAATCGGACAGAAATTGACAGATTTACGGAAGTTTATTTAATTTTAAGTGGGATCTTTCGTAAATCTGTCAATTTCTGTCCGATTTGACAATGAATTGGTTATTTGACAATGAGAGAACTCCCTTGTTAATAATTTTGTAGAATATATTGATTTTGAGACGGACCCAAAGTATTAACAAATTTGCCTTTGTGAAATTTTTTGCGATAAATTCAACTGCAAACAGGGCGAGTTCTACCACTGCCCACGTGTACTCTATAGTTAGTTGTGAATGATTGACAGTGACAGTTTCACGGTTTTGGTTCATAAATAAGTTAGAAATCCTACCAAAGAGTTCCCGCTTAAAGTAAAATAAAGTTCCGTAAATCTGTCCAATTTCTGTCTGATTTGACATTAAATTGTTTATTTGACAATGGGAGAACTCTATTGTTAATAATTTTAAAATAATATATTTGATTTTGGACGACCAAAATAACAAATTTGTTATAAGGGGTTTAGCCTTTGTGAATATTTTGGCAAAACATTCAACTGCACAACAGGGCGATTCTACTACTGTCCCTACGTCTACTGTATAGTTAGCGTGATAATTGACAGTTGACAGTTCCCGGTTTTGTTCATAATAAGTAGAATCCGTACCCAAAGATCCCGCTCAAAGTTTAATAAACTTCCGTAAATCTGTCAATTTCTGTCCGATTTGACAATGAATTGGTTATTTGACAATGAGAGAACTCCTTGTTATTTTTGTAGAATATATTGATTTTGAGACGGACCCAAAATTCAAATTTGTTAAGGGTTAGCCTTTGTGACTTTTTTGGCGAAACATTCCAACTGCCAACATGCGATTCTCTACTGCACACGTGTACTCTATAGTAGTCGTGATGGATGACAGTGACTAGTTTCCGGTTTGGTTTCATAAATAAGTAAGAAATCCGTAGCTCCAAGATCCCGGGTGGCTTCAAAGTTAAATAAACTTCCGTAAATCTGTCAATTTCTGTCTGATTTGACATCGAATTGGTTTATTTTACAATAATAGAACTCGTTTTGTTAATAATTTTGTAGCATATATTGATTTTTGGGGGGGGGGGGGGAGACGGACTCCAACCCAAAATTAACAATTTTTTAAGGTGTTAGCCTTTGTGAATTTTTTGGCGAAAAACTCAACTGCACCACAGGGCGATTCTCCTACTGCACCCACTCAAAGGGGCGTGTACTCTATAGTTAGTCCGTGATGAATTGAACAGTGACAGTTCCCGGTTTGGTCATAAATAAGTAAGAATCCGTACCCAAAAGATCCCGCTTAAAGTAAAATAAACTTCCGTAAATCTGTCAATTTTCGTCTGAATTTGACAGTAATTGGTTCTTGACCATAGGAGACTCTATTGTTAATAATTTTAAAGAATATATTGATATTGAGAGCGGACCAAATTAAAAATTTGTTAAGGGTTAGCCTTTGTGAATTTTTGGGGAAAAATTCAACTGCCAACAGGGCATTCTAATACTGCCCACGTGTACTCTATAGTTGTTTTTTTTAGTTTGTGATGATTGACAGTGACAGTTCCCGGTTTGGTTACATAAATAAGTACGAAATCCGTACCCAATAAGTCCTCTCAAATTTAAAGAAACTTCCGTAAATCTGTCAATTTTCTGTCCGATTTGACACTGAATTGGTTATTTGACAATGGGAGAACTCTATGTAAATAATGTTTTAAAAGGGAAAAATTTATTATTTTGAGACGGACCCAAATAACAATTTGATAAGGGTTAGCCCTTTGTGAATTTTTTGGCAAAAATTAAACTGCACAACAGGGCGATTAAACTACTGCCCACGTGTACTCTATAGTTAGTTGTGATGATGACATTGACAGTTCCTCGGTTTGGTTCATAAATGAGTAAGAAATCCTACCCAACGTTCCCGCTTAAATTATTTAAACTTCCGTAAATCCTGTAATTTCCTGTCCGATTTGACAATGAATTGGTTATTTGACGAATGGGTGAACTCTATTGTTAATAAGTTTAGAATAATATATTGATTTTGATACGGACCCAAAATTGACCAATTTGTTAAGGGGTTAGCCTTTGGTGAATTTTTTGGCGATGAAATTTTTTTCAACTGCACAACAGGGCGAATTCTACTACTGCAACTCGTGTACTCTATAGTTAGGGTCCCGTGATGATTGAACAGTGCTGTTCCGTTTGGTTCATAACATAAGTATAAATCCGTACCCTAAAGATCCGCTCAAAGTTAAATAAACTCCGTAAATCTTCTCAATTTCTGTCTATTTGACAATGAATTGGTTATTTGACAAGGGAGAACTCTATTGTTAATATTTTTAAAGAATTTATTGATTTTTGAGACGGAAACAAAATTAACAAATTGATAAGGGTTTAGCCTTTTGAATTTTTTTGGCGATAAATTCACTGCAGCAACAGGGCGATTCTACAACTCCCACGTGTACTCTATAGTTAGTTGTGATGATTGACAGTGACAGTTCCCGGTTTGGTTCATAATAAGTAAAGCAAATCCGTACCCAAAGATCCCCTTAAAGTAAAAATAAACTTCCGTAAATCGGTCATTTCTGTCTGATTTGACAGTAATTGGTTTTGACAATGGGAGAACTCTCTGGTTATAATTTTTAAATAATATTGATTTTGAGACGGACCCAAAATGAACAAATTTGTTTACGGGGTTAGCCCTTTGTGAATATTTTGGCAAAAAATTCAACTGCACAACAGGGGCGCTTCTACTACGCCTACGTCTACTGTATAGTTAGTCTGATAATATGACAGTGACAGTTCCGGGTTTTTTTTTTTTTTGGGTTTTGTTTTTCTAAATAAGTAAGAATCCGTACACAGAGGATCCGCTCAAAAGTTAAAAAAATTTAAAAAACAAAAAAAAAAAAACTTTGTTTCCCCGTAATCTGTCATTTTCTGTCCGATTTGCCAATGAAGTGGTTATTTGCCCTGAGAGAACTCCCTTTGTTTAATAATTTTTAGATATATTGATTTTGGACGGCCCCAAAATTAACAAATTTGTTAAGGGGTTAGCCTGTGTGAATATTTTTGCAAAAATTCAACTGCACAACAGGGCGATTATAACTACTGCCCACGTGTACTCTATAGTTAGTCGTGATGATTGACAGTGACAGTTTCACCGGTTTGGTTCATAATAGTAAAGAAATCCGCACCCAAAGATCCCGCTTAAAGTAAAATAACTTCCGTAAATCTGTCAATTCTGTCTGATTTGGCAGTAAATTGGGTATTTGACAATAGATAACTCTCTTGTTAATATTTAAGAATAGATTGATTTTGAAGACGGACCGCAAATTAACAAATTTTTAGGGGGTTTAGCCTTTTGTGATTTTTTGGGGAAAAGTTCAACTGTCAACAGGGCGATTCTACTACTCTCCCACGTGTACTCTATAGTTTAAGTTTGTGATTGATTGACAGTGACAGTTCCCGGTTGGTTCATAATAAGTAAAGAAATCCGTACCCAAATATTCCTCTCGAAATTTAATAAACTTACGTAAGTCTGTCAATTCTGTCCGATTTGGACAATGAATTGGTTATTTGACAATGGAGAACTCTATTGTTAATAATTTAAAAGAATTTATTAGATTTTGATACAGACCCAAAATTAACAAATTTGATTAAGGGGTTCGCCTTTGTGAATTTTTTATCAAAAAATTCAACTGCACAACAGGGCGATTCTACTACTGCCACTTCTACTCTATAGTTAGTCGTGATGAATTGACGAGATTGAAAGTTCCCGTTTGGTTCATAATGAGTAAGAATCGTACCCAAAGATCCGCTAAAAGTTAAATGAAACTTCCGTAAAATCTGTCAATTTTCTGTCCGGATTTGACAATGAATTGGTTTATTTGACAATGGGAGAAGTCCTAATTGTTAATAATTTTTAAGAATTTATTGATTTTGAAGACCGGACCCAAAATTAACAAATTTGATAAGGGGTTAGCCTTTGTGAATTTTTTTGCAAAAAATTCAATGCACAACAGGGCGATTCTCCTTCTGCCCACGTGTACTCTATAGTTGTTGTGTGATTGACAGTGACAGTTCCCGGTTTGGTTCAATAAATGATAAGAATCCGTACCCAAAGTTCCCGCTTAAAGTTATTAAAACTTCCGTAAATATTTCAATTTCTGTCCGATTTGACAATGAATTGGTTATTTGACAATGGGAGAACTCTATTGTTAATAATTTTAAATAATATATTGATTTTGAGACGGACGCCAAAATTAACAAATTTGTTAAGGTTTAGCCTTTGTGAATATTTTGGCAAAAAATTCAACTGCATCAACAGGGCGATCTACTACTGCCTACGTCTGCACTGTATAGTTTGTCCGTGATAATTACTGTGACAGTTCCCGTTTGGTTTCATAAATAAGTAGAATCTGTCCCCAAAGATCCCGATCAAAGTTAAATAATCTTCCGTAAATCTGGCATTTCTGTCCGATTTGAACTGAATTGGTTATTTGACATTGGAGAGAACTGCCTTGTTAAGACGGAGACCCAAAATTCATTAAACAAATTTGTTAAGGGGTTAGCCTTTGTGAATTTTTTGCGAAAAATTCAACTGCACAACAGGGCGATCTACTCTGCACTCGTGGTACTTTATAGTTAGTCCGTGGATGATTGACAGTGACGTTCCCGGTTTGGTTCATAAATGAGTGAGAATCCGTACCCAAAGATACCGCTTAAAGTTTTAATAAACTTCCGGTAAATCTTCAATTTCTGTCCGATTTGACATGAATTGGTTATTTGACAATGGAGAACTCTATTGTTAATAATTTTAAAGAATTTATTGCTTTTGGAGATGACTTAAAATAACAAATTTGATAAGGGGTTGCCTTTGTGAATTCTACTGCCCACGTCTACTCTATAGTTAGTCGTGATGATTGACAGTGACAGTTCCCCGGTTTGGTTCATAATGAGTAAGAAAATCCGTACCCAAAGATCCCGCTTAAATTGAATAATCTTCCGTAAATCTGTCAATTTATGTCCGATTTGACAATAATTAGTTATTTGACATGGGAGAACTCTATTGTTAATAATTTTTAAGATTTATTGATTGTGAGACGGACAAATAACAATATTTGTTAAGGGGTTAGCCTTTGGTGGAATATTTTGGAAAAAAATTCACTGACAACAGGGCGATTCTACTACTGCCTACGTCTACTGTATAGTTAGTCGGGATAATTGACTGTGACAGTTCCCCGGTTTGGTTTCATAATAAGTAAGAAAATCCGTAGCCCAAAGGATCCCGCTCAAAGTAATACACTATCCGTAAATCTGTCATTTCTGTCTCGATTTGACATTCAATTGTTATTTGACAATGAGAGAACTCCCTTGTTAATAATTTTGTAGAATATATTGATTTTTGAGACGGCACCCAAATTAACAATTTGTTAAGGGGTTGCCTTTGTGAATTTTTTGGCGGATAAATTCAACTTGCACAACAGGCGGATTCTACAACTGCACCGTGTACTCTAATAGTTAGTTGTGATGATTGACAGTGGACAGTTCAGGTTTTGGTTCATAATAATAAGAAATCCGTACCCAAAGATCCCGCTTAAAGTAAATAAAGTTCCGTAAATCTGTCAATTTCCTGTCTGATTTGACAGTTAAAATTGGTTATTTGACAATGGAGAACCTCTATTGTTATAATTTTAAAATAATATATTGATTTTGAGACGGACCAAAATTAACAAATTTGTTAATGGGTTAGCCTTTGTGATATTTTTTTGGCAAAAAATTCAACTGCACAACGAGCGATTCTACTACTGCCTACGTCTACTGTATAGTTAGTCGTGATAATTGACAGTGCAGTTCCCGGTTTTTGTTCAGAAATAGTAAGAAATCCGACCCAAGTCCCGCTTCAGTTAAATAAACTTCCGAAATCTGTCAATTCTGTCCGATTTGAATGAATTTTGGTTATTGACAATGAGAGAACTCCCTGTTAATAATTTGGTAGTATATAATTTGATTTTGAGACGGACCCAAATTAAAAATATTGTTTAAGGGGTTTAGCCTTTGTGACTTTTTTGCGAAACATTCAACTGCACAAACAGGCGCTTCTACTACTGCAACACGTGTACTCTATAGTTATCGTGATGGATGGACGTGAAGTTTCCCGGTTTGGTTCATAAATAAGTAAGAAATCCGTACCAAAGATCCCGCTCAAAGTTAAATAAACTCCGTAAACTTCAATTTCTGTCTGATTTGACAATGAATTGGTTTTTTACAATAAGAGAACTCTTGTTAATAATTTTGTAGAATGTATTGATTTTTGAGACGGACCCAAATTAATCAAAATTTGTTAAGGCGAAAAATTCAACTGCAAACAGGTCGATTCTACTACTGCACACGTGTACTCTAATAGTTAGTCCGTGATGATTGACGTGACAGTTCCCGGTTTGGTTCATAAATAAGTAGAAATCGTACCCAAAGATCCCGCTAAAGTAAAATAAACTTCCGTCATCTGTCAATTTCTGTCTGATTTGACAGTAAATTGGTTAATTGACAATGGAAACTCTATTGTTAATAATTTTAAAGAATATATTGATTTTGAGAGGACCCAATTAACAAATTTGTTAAGGGGTTAGCCTTTGTGGCAAAAAATTCAACTGCACAACAGGGCGATTCTAATACTGCCCACGTGTACTCTATAGTTAGTTGTGGATGATTGACAGTGACCAGTTTCCCGGGTTTGGTTCATAATGAGTAAGAAATCCGTACCGCAAAGTTTCCCGCTTAAAGTTATTTTAAACTTCCGTAAATAGGTAATTCTGTCCGATTGACAATGAATTGGTTTTTGACATGGGTAGAAACGCTATTGTTATAATTTTTAAATAATATATTGATTTTGAGACGGACCTAAAATTAACAAATTTGTTAAGGGGTTAGCCTTTGTGAATTTTTTGGCAAAAATTCAACTGCACAACAGGGCGATTCTACTACTGCACTCGTGTACTTTATAGTTAGTCGTGATGATTGACAGTGACAGTTCCCGGTTTGGTTCATAAATGAGTAAGAAATCCGTACCCAAAGATACCGCTTAAAGTTAAATAAACTTCCGTAAATCTGTCAATTTCTGTCCGATTTGACAATGAATTGGTTATTTGACAATGGGAGAACTCTATTGTTAATAATTTTAAAGAATTTATTGATTTTGAGATGGACTCAAAATTAACAAATTTGATAAGGGGTTAGCCTTTGTGAATTCTACTGCCCACGTCTACTCTATAGTTAGTCGTGATGATTGACAGTGACAGTTCCCGGTTTGGTTCATAAATGAGTAAGAAATCCGTACCCAAAGATCCCGCTTAAAATTGAATAAACTTCCGTAAATCTGTCAATTTATGTCCGATTTGACAATGAATTAGTTATTTGACAATGGGAGAACTCTATTGTTAATAATTTTTAAGAATTTATTGATTTTGAGACGGACCCAAAATTAACAAATTTGATAAGGGGTTAGCCTTTGTGAATTTTTTTTGCAAAAATTCAACTGCACAACAGGGCGATTCTACTTCTGCCCACGTGTACTCTATAGTTAGTTGTGATGATTGACAGTGACAGTTCCCGGTTTGGTTCATAAATGAGTAAGAGATCCGTACCCAAAGTTCCCGCTTAAAGTTATTTAAACTTCCGTAAATCTGTCAATTTCTGTCCGATTTGACAATGAATTGGTTATTTGACAATGGGACAACTCTATTGTTAATAATTTTAAATAATATATTGATTTTGAGACGGACCCAAAATTAACAAATTTGTTAAGGGGTTAGCCTTTGTGAATATTTTGGCAAAAAATTCAACTGCACAACAGGGCGATTCTACTACTGCCTACGTCTACTGTATAGTTAGTCGTGATAATTGACTGTGACAGTTCCCGGTTTGGTTCATAAATAAGTAAGAAATCCGTACCCAAAGATCCCGCTCAAAGTTAAATAAACTTCCGTAAATCTGTCAATTTCTGTCCGATTTGACATTCAATTGGTTATTTGACATGAGAGAACTCCCTTGTTATAATTTTGTAGAATATATTGATTTTGAGACGGACCCAAAATTAACAAATTTGATAAGGGGTTAGCCTTTGTGAATTTTTTGGCGATAAATTCAACTGCACAACAGGGCGATTCTACAACTGCCCACGTGTACTCTATAGTTAGTTGTGATGATTGACAGTGACAGTTCACGGTTTGGTTCATAAATAAGTAAGAAATCCGTACCCAAAGATCCCGCTTAAAGTAAAATAAAGTTCCGTAAATCTGTCAATTTCTGTCTGATTTGACAGTAATTGGTTATTTGACAATGGGAGAACTCTATTGTTAATAATTTTAAATAATATATTGATTTTGAGACGGACCAAAATTAACAAATTTGTTAAGGGGTTAGCCTTTGTGAATATTTTGGCAAAAAATTCAACTGCACAACAGGGCGATTCTACTACTGCCTACGTCTACTGTATAGTTAGTCGTGATAATTGACAGTGACAGTTCCCGGTTTTGTTCATAAATAAGTAAGAAATCCGTACCCAAAGATCCCGCTCAAAGTTAAATAAACTTCCGTAAATCTGTCAATTTCTGTCCGATTTGACAATGAATTGGTTATTTGACAATGAGAGAACTCCCTTGTTAATA
Source organism: Sweltsa coloradensis (assembly GCA_024449915.1). Lineage (NCBI taxonomy): Eukaryota > Metazoa > Arthropoda > Insecta > Plecoptera > Chloroperlidae > Sweltsa > Sweltsa coloradensis. The sequence goes on along the minus strand of JAMZAV010011145.1, from coordinate 464 downwards.
ATTTTGTAGAATATATTGATTTTGAGACGGACCCAAAATTAACAAATTTGTTAAGGGGTTAGCCTTTGTGAATTTTTTGGCGAAACATTCAACTGCACAACAGGGCGATTCTACTACTGCACACGTGTACTCTATAGTTAGTCGTGATGGATGACAGTGACAGTTCCCGGTTTGGTTCATAAATAAGTAAGAAATCCGTACCCAAAGATCCCGCTCAAAGTTAAATAAACTTCCGTAAATCTGTCAATTTCTGTCTGATTTGACAATGAATTGGTTATTTACAATAAGAGAACTCCCTTGTTAATAATTTTGTAGAATATATTGATTTTGAGACGGACCCAAAATTAACAAATTTGTTAAGGGGTTAGCCTTTGTGAATTTTTTGGCGAAAAATTCAACTGCAAAAACAGGGCGATTCTACTACTGACACTTTAAACTCTTTTAGTTAGTCGTGATGATTGACA
>JAMZAV010011144.1:0-19852 GCA_024449915.1 Sweltsa coloradensis | reverse complement strand
TTGCCAATCTGTCCTATTTATAGCCACTTGTATAGAATTTTTTTTAACTATAATTTCCTTCATGTTGAGAGCTATTTCGTTTAAACTGACATTGTATAAGCCACTTTTTAATTTTGAGGAATATGAATTTAATGTGTACCATCTTATGACGTCGTTACTGCAACTTGCAAAAATGTAAAACACACACACACATTTGACATTTGACAATAATTTATTGAACTAATTGACCTGTATGGGGTTGTTTTGAGGGGAATCAGAATTGTCCAGCATAGCGTTTATATGCATCTGAGTTGTAGCGATGTAATTTGAAGGAAAATGTTGTTCCAACTTTATAACTACATAACACTAACGCAGTAATAAAATATGTGATATTTATTTTATTCTATATAGGACACCGAGGGCAAATAATAAGGAATGATCAATTAATTTTAGGGCCTTCTTTTCAGAAAAGAATGTGGTGGGAGGACTGGGCACATTTTGTACTTGAAGAAAGTACTTAGTAGTTTTGTCCATGTCCCTTTTCATTGATTCAGAATAGTTATTATAGTTTTGTAGGCGATGAAGTGTAGGCCTATATTTACAACTTATTTTCTTTCCTACTGCAAGTGAATAGATGCGGTAGTTTGTAATCAAACGTGTGGCGACCTCTAGCAGTAAAAAGTGTAACGTTATCGGCCGAGCGACTGCATGCCTGCTGGTAGGTCGGTAAGAGAAAGAGTACTGTATTACCGGCCGGACGGTGGCTCGCATGCAGTGTTCTGAAGCCTGAGTCGAGGAAAGTGTACTGGCGCAGCGCTACGCACATAATCCCTCAAATAAAATAAATACATACATTCGTATTTAGAGTCTACCCACTCAGTCATATAACTGATTTTCAGAGGGGGACAGTTAACCAAAGCGACCGAAGCCAACCCTGTAGGCCCCGACGCAATCGACGAGTGAGCGATAACCAACCAAAGATCGATATTTTTTAGTAGGAAATATAGCAGTCAGTGGTACACACACATAACAAAAACTTTTAGAAATACAGTTAAACCTTACACACTCAAAAGGAATGAGATCTAAAAAAAAGGGCCAAGCTCATCTACCCTTCCACATAAACGTACAGTGTCCCATAACAGCATCCTCGAAAAGCTTGGCAAAATAGAATTTGCGATTATTAATTTAACGTAATACTAATAGTTTATCCAAGTTCTTTTTTTCTAATTAATTTAAACGTAATAACATGCAAATTCTATTTTGCCAAGCTTTTCGAGGATGCTGTTATGGGACACTGTACGTTTATGTGGAAGGGTAGATGAGCTTGGCCCTTTTTTTAGATCTCATTTCTTTTGAGTGTGTAAGGTTTGGCTGTATTTCTACAAGTTTTTGTTATGTGTGTGATCTCATTACTTTTTCAATTTTCCATTACAAAATTATTTGCTAAAATATAATATTGTTATAAAAGTTGATTTAAATTCTATGGTATTAGCAGTAACAATATAGGATGTAAAATATCTAGACCCGGATTCATGTACATCCTGGTATAGGTGGTATAACCATGGTATAACGACGGTATAAGGACTGGACCCCAATTCTTGAGTTCGTGGGAGATGAGTTGAAAACGCAATTTGAAAACGAAGTCGTTTTCGTTTTCGAAGGAATTGGTATTCTTGAACGGTATCGTGGAAAACATCATGGGTTGTGAGTTGAAAGCATTGATATTAAAACCCCTATAGTAGGCTAGGTTAGCAGTCTCCTATACCTCCGCACAGGCGCGAGCGTAGCAAATTGAAGACTCAACCGGCCCATTTCAAGATGGCGATTTGGTGTTTTAATTTATGCTTTTTTAATGCAATAAAGTATTTTTACTGGATTGTTTGATATGGTTTAGCTTGTGCAGCATGGTATTAAACAAAGAAACAATACGAAGTGATTGCATAAGGGAATTTAGTAATCATTTGGTGTTAAAAGGCTAGTATGCTTACGTGTCAATCCTGGCGGCAATCTTGAGCACTATTTGGCCACTAGTCGCTCCCATTTGATTAACCTGTAAACTGTCATTTTAAGATGGCTTCTAATTGTACCGGAAGTGGACCACCGACTGCTGAACGAAAGAGTATCACGAAATCCAAAACACTTTAAAAAGATTTGCGTATAGCAAAGAGCTCGAAAAAGTTCTATATTTATTCTAGATGGCAGTGCCTTCATAAACGCGGGCCAATCGAAAGACGAGTTGTATGAAACGATTTGATTGTTGCAATTTTGTAAACAAACAGATGAGCAAGCTTATATCAGAACAATGTTGTGCTGGCATAGGGTTGGCTAGGCTTGTCAAACATGTAATGTAAGTATGAATTTTACTAGTCCTATAGCCAAATGGAACTTTAGACCTACACTTTTGCATTATAATAATTTTCCACATCTGGGCCTAGGCCAGGGACGGTTTCTGATTTGTTTTTGAGAGTATAATGACACCTTTTCTCGTTCCACACAAAGAAGAAAAATGTTAAATGTCCGCTATTTGTTTACGTATCGCGCTTTCCCGCCTAACTCTGCTTATACCGTCAACAAGTGTCAAGTAACTATGGTTACTTGTTGATTGTATGCCAAGTGTTTAAGGCTTATTTTAAAACCTTTATTTGGAAGCCTTCCAACAACTTTTTCAACTTTTTTTTTCAAAAGAGACTATAATTCTATAACCTTAATGTCCATGTAAAAATTTTGAACATTGTAGTCCCACCCGTCTGGTCAGAATCGCGGGCCGACGTATTAGATGTTAGCAGTAGCAGTAGTAGCAGTAGTAGCAGTAGCTAACATCCTTAAAGTGATTTTGAGCATGTTTCAAGCCATTTTTTCACCAAGAAGGAATAATCGTACCCCAATAAAATTTGGCATGTGTTGTCAGCTACCTAAATCCCCTCGATTGTGATAGTTTTCAAGTTCACATCACGTTACATGACGGCTGGGTAACACCTCGAAATCACCCCAACTCTGCTTGGTGTATAAGATGCTTGAGTGTGTAGCGCACCGCGGCTTGCTGCGGCGCCCTAACGGGCACCTAGATGGACAGTGCTAACACCCGTGGATCAACGCCAGAATCAACAAAGCCGAAGCCGATTCAGAACAACTTTAATTTTATTATGTGCCTCGTTGCTAGGACGGCTCCAAGTCACCGTTTACTTATTCCTTTTTTATTGTAATTATTTTTAGCCCATTGGTAAAAAAGTAATCAATTTCTACAGGGATTATTTGTTTGTTTGATACAAATACAGCGATCGACCAGATATAAATTAAACCTTTGATGACAATAAAGATACTAAATAACATTATAAAGAAGTAAAGCTATTAGGCTAAATTATGGCTAACAAGGTGTTCAATACAAGAGGAAAAATGTCAAGAATGGTGATGCAAGGAATTGTATGTCAATTGCAACTGGTAAAAAAGGGCACATGTATGATTTCAGGGTGAAAATAGTAGTAGAGTGTAATTATAACTAGGAAAACGCTAAAGTCCCGCCGCGTTGATGGATGAGCTTTTTAAAGTTTTTAGTTAGCGTGGGATATCTTTACTTTTGCAAGTGCTTTGTTTTGTTGCCTACGCATTGTAGGTGATTGTTGTCAAGTTTCTATTGTTTCTTGTCAATTGGTATTATTTACCGTAAAAACTTATATTAAAAGCTTTATTTCTATGGATTCTAGCTAACTTTTTCAACTTTTTCTTTTAAAAGGTACTACATCACCATAACCTTAATGTCCATGTATAATATGAACGTTGTAGCCCCACCCGTTTGGTCAGAATTGGCCCAAATGGCACGAAAATATCGCACAAAAAATCGAAAAAAATCGTAAAAGTACGATATTCATGAGAAATATTTCTTCGATTGTACCCAAAAACGTAGCAAGTCTAAGTTCAGAGATTTCGAAGGTCCTGTCAAATTTTCATCAGATCGCATATGCCGTTTGCCCGTTTGCCCGTAGAGAGCGAACAAACAGACAAAAATACAAAAAAAAAAAAAAAACACCCGAGCTAAATTTTTTTGGGGGGTCAGTGAAATTGAAGTCTTCGCTTCACTCGCTTCGCTCGCTACGCTCATCCAATTAATATGAGTGTTATTCTGTACCAATAAGCAAAAATTGAGGGGTCACTGAGCTTGACTCAAATCAAATGCGTGCATTTCTGCTGAACAGTTGGCAGTCTCATTTCCATATTTTGCATACATGTTAATGTTGGAAAAAATGAGCCAAAAAGGTCCATTGCGAGACATAAGTCCAAAACGTGAAAAAGTGGGAAAACCAAAACACGGATTTCAATTCTGGAAATACGATCAAACCAAATGCGCGTTCATATTGGTTTTTATCCAGCATGCAACTTTGCGTTAAAAAATCTGTACTCTTGGAATAAATTTCCCAAAGTTGACCAAAATTGAGTAAATTACGGAGATTTCACGATTTTTTTATTCAAAATCAATTAATTAATCTAGGAATACGCGTACTGGATTTCTTAGATTGATTCTTTATTAACGTTCGTGTAAAATATGATACCGATGTTATCATTGAGTATATAACAAGGTTCCATACTCAAAGATGTTCGAAAAAAAGGAAAGCTGAGCGTTAAACTCGTCTCCGCGCCAGGAGAAGGAAAATAAATATAGAATTTAACAAAGAACAACATATTCCTAACCAATTTTTCCGAGTATTGATAGATACGCTCGAAATGGTGGGATTTTATATTTAAAAGCTTACTGAAAATCAGTTATGTGATTGAGTGGAGCAGAATCTAAATACGGATTTATTTATTTAATTAATCGTAATATACATCTGTTTTAAGCTTGCGTGTAGTTCATGCTACAAGGTACTTCTAGTTAAAATTTTAGAGCAATTATGGAACGATTAATTAAAAACAATGATGCAGGTTTATTCAAATCCTAAGTAATTATACATTATCCTTGAACAAGTATTTAAATAATTTTCTTATTATTCATTCAAATACCGCAATTCATTTCAATTGCTCTTCGTAATCGAGCTGGAGGTTAATTTTACTTTTAAGTATTGTAATTAGCATATCAATAAATTACGCAAGAATTGTGGATTATAGGTGGAAATATTTACCCTTGAAAATAGAAAAAAGCGCTCTTATGTTGTCCTTTATAAATCAGTTTTTAAAACTGAAATAGGGCCTAAATGCACTTAAGAGAATACCGTGGGCACATAAATTGTATCACGTTTAACAAAGGGCATTACAAAGTGGTAGACAGCGCAAGTACTTAGGCCTGTGAGCATGTGTTGTTTTTCCTTCAAAATAAATTTTAAATACCCATAATAGCGTAATAATGTTTTTAATGTTTATTAAATATTTTTTTAGAATTTTGTGAGTTAAGGGGAATCCCTAGACCCAAATATGATTTCTTAAGAATGCAGTAAAGACGTCTGAAAAGTAAGTAGAATGTAAGAGGGGTTTAATAAAAGAGCGGATTATTTTTTTGAAACTTTTTTGACGGGACATAACCCCAGATTCAACAATTGTATTCAAATTACTGGAATCAGTTGCTCAAGTTCAAAATTGAATTTTTAGTAGCGGTTTTTTGTATATTATTTCTACACTCCTTTATCTACAACCTAAATAAAAGGATTTTTGGATTTATTTGGTTTGTTGCGTTGCACAATTTTTTTCGCCTGCCGGTACAATTTCAAATTTTGTACCGTTTAACGGAAAAAATCGTGCAACGTCTGAAACCATATAAAACCAATAACACTTATATTTAGGTTGTAGATAAAGGAGTGTAGAAATAATATACAAAAAACCGCTGCTAAAAATTCAATTTTGAACTTGAGCAACTGATTCCAGTAATTTGAATACAATTGTTGATTCTGAGGTTATTTTTTCCCGTCAAAAAAATTTCAAAAAAATAATCCGCTCTTTTATTAAGAGAGTATAGGACATGCGTTTTAGGCAAATTGCTGTTCGCTCGGCCAACTGACACCACAGGGGTCTGAAATTTTGAACATATATCACAAATGTGGAATTATAGGGCTCTGCAGTAACACATTTTTGATTAAAATAATTTATAAAAATTAAATTTGTTTTTACGAATTTTGAATTTTGTTGAAACTCCAAAATTGACCATATTCGTGATTTTTCTCTGACTAATTAAGTCAAAATTTGGAAAATCTATAACCACAGGGCTGTCTAAGTATGCTTTATTTACAACTTTGCAAAGTTTCATATACGTCGGATGCATCTTGGCCGAGCGATTAGCTATTTGCTAACAGCCAAATGTTTAAGCCTCTCTTACATTCTACTTACTTTTCAGACGTCTTTACTGCATTCTTTAGAAATCATATTTGGGTCTAGGGATTCCCCTTAATTCTTGCCCCTAGTTTCTTTGTTCATTCGTTAAAAATCAAAGAAATTCACAAAATGGAGGAAATACATCAAAATAAGCTACTTGTATTGTATTACATTACGTACGTCTTCAGAGAGAGGGTCGAACTGTCTCTAGCACACCACGAACCGTCCTTCGCTTCTCATGACATCATCCCAGATGAAGAAGTTCTCCACCCCGACCTCGTCCGGGATATCAGCGCGGAGGAAGTTCTGTCTGCTATACAACACGGACGGAGCTCATCGCCAGGTGCTGATGGTATCACCAGACTGATGCTTCGCCAGGTCCCTGCCAAGTTCGTCTCTCACCTCGCTACTCTCTTCTCTGGGTGCCTCCGTTTGGGCTGCTTCCCTCCCAGTTTAAAATCTGCTGTCATCGTCATGATTCCAAAGAAAGGACAGCCACCAACGAATCTCGCTAGTCACCGGCCTATTAGTCTCTTGAACGTTGTGGCAAAGGTTCTTGAGAAAGTGATTCACTCCAGGCTGGTTGCTTTTGCTGACCGCCTCCACATCATCCCCGAGTCACAGTCCGGCTTCCGAACAGGTCGCTGCACGACAGACCCCCTCATCAAGCTGGTGACGGAGGTTTCAGGGGCGCTAAACGATGGCCAGTGTGTGCTAGCTATTTTTCTGGACATATCACGCGCCTTTGACAAGGTTTGGCATGACGGGCTCTGTTACAAGCTGCTGCAACTAAGAGTCCCTTTTGTAATGGTGCGCTTCATCCGAGCTTTTCTCACGGGACGTCTCGCTTGTGTGCGTGTTAACGATCAAGTATCCCGCTCGTTTACCCCTCTTTCTGGCGTGCCTCAAGGTTCCTGCCTCTCTCCTCTTCTCTACCTGATCTACTGCCACGATATTCCTCCTCCCTTGTCCCGTTACCTTGCCTTAGCCCTCTATGCAGACGACACGGCCTACTGGTGCAAAGGGCGCACAGCGAGAGAAGTCTTCCGCCGTCTACAGCGCCAAATTAAAGCTCTGGAAGCTTGGATGCGTCGTTGGCGTGTATTGCCGAACGCCTTAAAGACACAGCTTATCCTTTTTCACCACCGGCACAAAACGCAGAAAATGTCTCAACGACCACTCCGTCAGTCCATCTCACTTTGGGGTGCTACGGTGTACCCTAGTCGGTCTGCCAAGTACCTTGGAGTAACCTTTACAGACATTCTGAACTGGGGTGCTCATTGCCGTGACGTCATCAACCGTGCGCGGTCGAGACTAAATTTACTCGTGATGCTTCGTGGGCGACTTTCTGGATGCAGTTTCCGTACTCTACGGCACACTTATAAAACTTTCATTCGTCCCCTCTTTGAATACGCGGCCCCGGCACTTACACCCGTCTTTGGAGGATGTCTTCAGCAATACTTCTCGCTGGAGCGAAGAATCCTTCGCCGCATCGCGCGGCTTCCTCCGATGACGCGGAATGAAGACGTGTATGCCCAAACCGGCGTCGGTGGTATCAGCGCTCGACTCGACACCCTCGCAGGGGCTTACGTGCAACGTCTTCAAGCAGGCGGCAGGAATGAGCTTCACGACCTCGTTTCGCGTCCTCGAGTCTTCAGACCTCTACCGCGATTCAAGTACCCTTATCCGCCTTTTGCCTTTCAATTTGTCTAACTTTATAAATGTCATGTTCTCTTGTTGTTTTTCATGTAATGTTTAATTTGTAACTCTGTTATCACTGTGTCAGGCTACAGAGGGCACACTTGCCCTGCATTAGCCTTCCTGCCCTATGGGCAGGTAAAATACAATAAATTATTATTATTATTACGTACTTATAAGAGTTCATATTATATGGAATAGACCTACGACAATATGTTATGCATGCTAGTTTATTGTAGGTCTTCGGTCATCTAAAAACTTTTAAAAAAATTCTTACAACAAAGTGTTGGCTTGGTCTCTTTGGTTTTATGTCCTCCACTGAAAATCAGTTATATGACTGAGTGGGTAGACTCTAAAATATATGAATGTATTTATTTTTTCTTTATTTAACAGAGTTTGTACTTTAATCAATTAAGAAAGATAGATGAGCAGGAAACAGATATTGTTATTCCTACATCGAAAACCCATTATATGACATGTACTCTGGTTCGGGAGCATTTCGGTTCGATACCAGCTGCCGGCAAAGTCTGACAGGTTTATTCAAGGCTTCCAGTAGAACGCTGAGATTGAGCCCTACTAAAATCCCTTTGGACATTCCTTCCTAGTTATCTAGTGAGTTATTAGTATCTAGTTACTTATTTATTTTTCTATCTGAAGATGGTAACATTGATAAACTGTTGCCTGCAGAGGGTATTACGAAAAATAGTGTTCTTATGTTTTCTTTTTATTAACATTATAAAATAAAACTGACATTGTGCTTCACTGTCTTATCCATTATCCAAATGTTTTATATAAAAAGGACATTAACAAAATCCATCATCAGTAAACTACTGTGGCTCATTGCTTGCACGCAAGACAGCCATTACATTCAAAGCGGAAATAAGACACTACTCAGTACATTCAAGAGTTCAAGTTGGGTTTTAAGTCATTTGTCTTATTGAAATGGTCACATTTGTTTTGTCGTGTTACGTCACCATATGGACTGACGGATTGGTTAAGCGAGCGAAGCGAGCGTTTCCATTTGACCTTGCCGGAAAAAATAGTCACTGGTTTTGTTTGTTTTTTTTTGTTTTGTTTGTTTGTTTTTTTGTTTGTATGTCTCGCCATAACGTTCGAACGGAGGCTCGGATCGAGTTGAAATTTTCACCATCCGCAAGCTTCGTTCTCGATTGAATGCCATTAGTTTTTGGCAAAATCGTTCAAAAAGTTAAAAAGTTACATTAAAGTTAATTTTTAAAGTTACATTAAAGTTAATGGGCCTTCAAATTCCAACTCGACACCTTCTCGCGGTTTGGCCCGTGAATAGGGGAGTTTCACTCCCTGAAACTAATGGCGAGCTCTGGGTCGTCGTCGGGGAACCCCTTCCCTTTGACTACCTCCCCGACGGCGACGACAAAGACAACACGGATGGATGATGACACAGACGGAGACGACCACGACGTGGGGAAACCCTGCCCTCCCCATATGCTTGTGGCTGGTTCTGACCAGCACAGGCCTGTCCACCCCTTGTCCCCCTGCGTCATCCTTTACGTCCTTCCCTTCGTCTCGATTAGCCAAGTTGCATAAATATGAAACGTAAAACAATATCCAAATCCAAATCCAAATTAAAGATAATCGAAAGTTTTTTTTTCAAACTAAACGGCGACCAAATCTGAGATGGCCAAATCATTTAGAATGTCCGTCCGGTCACGAATATGTTAATTTTATTTTGATCCGATAAGTAGTTTAGATGGAAATTACATTATAACAAAAGTAACGTTGCCATGGCAACGAAAAGACGCGCGAAGTTTCTAATGCACTGCCACCTAGAAGTAATGAAAATACTTTCGAGGAAGCAGTCTATTATTTGTCAACAAAGAGTTTAAATAGTTTTCCCAAGGAGTCAAGGTCCTCTAGATGGCGGTGGATTTTATCCACAAAGTAAAGGGTTACACACGGGTTTACCCAAATACCTTGGCAATAATAAATAATATTGGAAACATGGCCCTGTGGACAGCGAACGTCGCAAATTTTAAAATTAAAAAAAAATGTGCAATGTGGGTGCAAAGCTATAGCACGTGCTCGCTTATCAACGCGTCCAACTGAGCGTTTCCTAGTTACTTATAAACTTTTCAACTGCGAAAGTTGCCCCCATACGAAAAACATTATATTTCCTGAAACCTGACCCAAAACTTATGATATAACAATACTAAATTAATTCTCAGAATGCGTAGGAAAGCCTTATTAAGCGAGCGAAGCGAGCGTTTCCATTTGACTCTGCCGGAAAAATTAGTCACTGTTTTTTTTTTTTTGTTTGTTTGTTTGTTTGTTTGTTTTTTGTTTGTATGTCTCGCCATAACGTTCGAACGGAGGCTCGATCGAGTTGAAATTTTGACCATCCGCAAGCTTCGTTCTCGATTGAATGCCATTAGTTTTGTGGCAAAATCGTTCAAAAAGTTAAAAAGTTACATTAAAGTTAACCGAAAGTTTTTTTTTCAAACTAAACGGCGACAAAATCTGAGATAGCCAAATCATTTAGAATGTCCGTCCGGTCACGAATATGTTAATTTTATTTTGATCCGATAAGTAGTGTAGATGGAAATTACATTTTAACAAAAGTAACGTTGCCATGACAACGAAAAGACGCGCGAAGTTTCTAATGCACTGCCACCTAGAAGTAATCAAAATACTTTTGAGGAAGCAGTCTATTATTTGTCAACAAAGAGTTTAATTAAATAGTTTTCCCAAGGAGTCAAGGTCCTCTAGATGGCGGTGGATGCAATGTGGGTCTAGCTATAGCACGTGCTCGCTTATCAACGCGTCCAACAGAGCGTTTCCTAGTATTTATAATAACATTTCAATTTCGTAATATTTCCAAATATGTGTTCACCTCATATGTAGCGTCCATAAAAACTGAAATCGATAATTTTATTTTTAACTGTCTTATACGGCGGGATTCGAACCCAAGCGTCCCTCTGCGACCTTCCATTACATACACTGTTCAAAAAAATCGTCAAATTACTGCAAATGTTTATTAGTAAATTTACTGCACGTATTCAGTTTTTTTAATTTACTGGAAATGTGTAGTACACTACAAATTAGACGACAAATGCAGTAAAAAAACTAATCAAATTAGCTTAAGTTGAATGCACCATCAAGGAAAATTAAGACAACCGACTTCTTAAAATAAATGTTATCACAGTCTAGAACTTCGACGACACTTATATCAAATATATTCCTCGACCAATAGTTCATCAACCGAGTTAATTGTTGCCAATAAATACCGATTTTCTGTAAATTTACGGCAAAATGATCACTTTATTTTACGGACATGGTAATCAGTTTTCCTACTGCAGATAGTAAGAATATTATCAATTGTCAGTTGTATAGTAAACTAAACTATTTCACCAATCAAATCATCTACTTTCTGTAAATATACGGCAAATGTTGACTTAAATAAAATAAATAATAATAAATAATAATAAATAAAAATTTAATTTTGCAGCTTGAAATAAAATGCGGGCCGAACCAATAATTCCTCAAACAGTGAATCATAAATTGATCGGTATGGTTCTAATATTCAACTTTTTAGGTCGTTAAATGTACTTCTATTGGAATAATATTCACTTAAAAATGGACAGTTAGCAGACTTAAAAGGACGAGAATTCGTTCCTGAAGGGTAGATAAATATCACTTGGCAGACCGAAACAATTATCCCTATGAAATTCTAACAATCGCCCAATATGGTTCCAATCTTCACCATTTAAGAGTTGTCAAAGTAATAATGTAATCATATTTTCATAATATTCTCTTTTATTACTAGTGACCAGTTAACAGCGTTTAAAAGAACGGTTATTCGACACAGAAGAGTAGATTAATATCTTATATCACCATGCATGGCGGATTTCCGAAAGGACGAAATTTCGACCCCGAGGAGTACATTAATAATTAATATTAATTATATTATAGGCCTATCGTTATATTGTTTATATAAAATGACCAGGAATCCGAAACCCTACTTTTCGTATTGAATTTCTAATTTCAAACATAACTACATCTCCCAACATGATTCACTACAGACGCGCTTCAGGTATACGGTGTCTTGGTGTATTGGGTTTATCGACTAGGACAGTGTATACTCTTTCTCCAGGTGTACCAGGTTCGAGCCTCGCTGACTTCCGAGATTTTAATACCATGAAATTTATATGTAATATTAATCTTCGTACCAGCTATCAAATGATGCTTGTCTCTCTTACAGGAACGTTCATTATCATAGTTTAATTGTTAAATTAAATAATTGTAATGCTCCATTAGTCCCACTACAGGAGGAGAAATTTCAACCTGACGAATACTAAAATAATTCGTACGGGTCGAAATTTTTTGCTGGATCATGTAGACAAATAACTAAACATTTGTCGTAAAATTACGGCATGTTGACTAGATTTAAAATTGCAGATACGAGTTCAAAAACGAAATAAATTCTTTTATCAAACTGTTTCATGTAGTCGAATAGCTAAAATTGGCATTATAAATTTCAAATAATTGAGTTTAAAATCGGAATAAAATGCCGTATTAATACTGGATCATGTAGTAAGAAAAATAAACATTTGCCGTAAAACTTCGACAACTCAAACTCAGTAAAATAACAAATAGAATGATTTAAATTGCCAATCTTGTTCGAAAATTTACTACGCTTTTTCAAGTCGAAAAACACAACATTTGCAGTAAAATAAAGAAATCGGACTTGCAGTAGAAAAACTGGAATTAGTTAGTAAGCAGTACTTCCAACGACATTTGCAGTAATTTGACAAAAATATTTTGAACAGTGTATGATTATCTTCGTGTCATTAATCAATGCTTCTTGCACGTGTTTAGCTAAAATATCTCGCCCCATCATGTTTTTCTTAATCGTATAATTATATTTTGTTAATGTTGGTGCATGCCGAGGAACCGCACTAATTAGCTATGTTAGTATAAGATGGTAATCTGAAAATAATGGGGGATTCTGTGTGGGCCACCTCCTGATACACCGCTATTCGTGAAAACACATTTAACCCCTTTAACCCAACTTGAATAAGCGTCTCACAATTTTCCTTGATCACTTTAGGTCATGTAGAAGATAATAGAATAATTAATTCACGCTAATTAGTGTCAAAGTGAAAGTGCGTAATTAAAAATCGTAATGAGATAAGACCCTGCCCTTCACCAGTACAGTAAAGCTAGAACTTGAATAGAATTAAATTACAATAACCTGTATTGTTGTTTTACTCAATTCAATTAGCAATGTTGTCCTGTGTGAATCACAACAAACTTGTAAGTGTAGACTGTGTCAAGGTCACGCAGACGACAGTGTGACCCTAGGAGGTCAGTGAACATACTGACCGCATGTTTAATAAATAATGCGGGCGCTTAACAGGGGAAAGTAATTGCAGGATGTTTGTCCAATTTACTTGGAGGAATTTATTATTTAATGACTCGCCAAACTTTCTTTTGAATATTATCATCTGAAGTACTATATTTCGTAATAGTAAATGAAAATCAATCTTAAAATATTTTACTTCCTGGATTATTTTCATAATTATGTAAACCTGTTATTATTAAGTAATATTATTGTGTAACTTGTTATCTCATCACAAACAATGAATTTAATTAGGAATAAAGTGTAACAAGTAGTACGTAAAATATAGCTCTCCATGCACGCGCAAGTGCGGGACTGAGACCGACGCGCGACAGATTAATTTTAGTTGTGCGATTGCGTGATTTACGCCGCGTCGCGTCTACGCTACGGACACATGAAGACTAGGCTTTTCACACGCACACTCATGACGCGAGTGACACAAGACAAATAGATGTTCGAATTTATTGTTGTGGTAAAATGAAGAGTTATATTATTGAAAAACATATCTTACAATACAACGGTGGTAAGGTCGATAATAAGTAAGAAATTCCAAAAATACTTAGTACCTATAGTTATAATATAATTCGTGTGTATGATCATCAGAATTAATGATGAAAATCGGTGCACTACCTTTCTCCAGAACGGACGGAATATAATAAGTAGAGGTACGTGAAAATAGCGTTTTGCGAATAGATGTTACAAAGCGCTATTTTTTCACTAAAAACTATGGTTTTCCAGTCCTATTTTATTTTACATAGTATCTATAATTTGTTTACACACATTTTTATTCAGTTGTTTTTGGTTCAACCTTGATGACATAATTTCAAAATAAAAACTTGAAAAACTTCATACACAAGATTTTGAAAGTGGCCAAAAAATAGATGCTACAAAACGCTATAAAATGACACTTGAAAATGCTATATACACGTACCTCTAATAATAAGTGATTACGACCGTGTTTTTTGGGGAATTTTAACTTGACTTTTAGAGACTCGTTTTGGTCACAAACTTGTTAATTTTAAAAATTGCGTAGTCGCGTCAATATTAGGCATATCCGTTCGAAACGTACAATGCATGTTCAATAAAATTATCATAACGCCAAAATAAATTGCATCTGCTATACTATTCAAGGCTTAAACGAACACGTAATTCTATTAATTTACAATTCATATTAATATTAATATTATATTCCAATTATAATTGAACTTGAACTTTTTAAAAGTTGATTTTTAAGTGGTGAACTTTTCTTTTAAAAGGTTAATTCCAATAACGAAGTCTCCAACACTATGTGCTGCTTACGATAGAGTAGACTAGCATCAAGCCATAAGTATTCCCATGTGGAACCACACACACGACTCCCAAAGTCGGGACCAGTTCTGGTCTGTGATTGGCTTAATCGGCTAAACGAACATATCGCGTGCGTCGAGCGCCGGCATCTTTGCATGTTGTCGGGTACACAACACTGCTATGAGTTGTAGAAACACCTCTTACACTTGGCATGTCGGTACAGCTCTGGCCTCGGATAGGTTGAAAAGTTGAAAACTTAAAAAGTCAATTTTCATGGATTACCACAATAACACACCGAAACACTTGGAACGGTATTTATTTAGAAATCTTTTTCTAATAAAATTTAAGAAAAAAAAAAAGACTAAATACAAAAACGAACCAAAAAACTGATTTTGTTAAATGATTCCAGTATAGAATAATATTAGGACTGTCAAAATCAGAATCAGCAATCGGGAAATAATCAAACTTTCATTGAAGGAAACACGGAATGCGTATCGCTTCTTCATTTTCAAATATTGAAAACGGTCAACCATAAAATATAAACCTGACTATAAGCTGAATGAATTATTTACAAAAAAATTATTTCTACAAATCTACTTTAGCCCTCAGCCCACCAACACTAAGGCAATAATTAAAAAACACTTGGCACTTCCTCGTCATAACTAACCAGCACTTTATTTAAAACCCACTGTCATGGAACGTATAAATATTTACATTTTTCCAGTACTTCCCAATCTAAATAAACCTAACCTAATTAATGCAAAAGATTACATATTATAATTCTTAAAAAATTTCACACTGATAACTTTTAACGTTATGTATTTAAATATAACATGAACAAATATAATAAACCTGTCTCTTTTAATGTTCTTACTTTGCCTTGAACTGAAGAATTACTTCGCCTATTTATTCATCTGCGCCGCATCCTAGGATGCACGTTTCATAATTCATTATGCAACATCCGGTGTAAGGGGAAGGGTTTGTGGATTCTAGACCATCTTCGCGGAAAAGGATGGTACCCATCACTTCCACAAGGTGTAAACTGTGTTTTGGATTTTGAAAACGGGGACTCCGCCCTTTTGAATAATAAAGGTTGTGGATTAATCACACTAGTGTGGTAATTAATTTAATTACGAACATATAACTAGTTTTTCAGCCACATAACTATAATAATGAAAGCAAGTAGTAGAAGTTGAACGGGGAAAATGAAGTAAATCAAGGCTAGGACTTATTTAAGATCATAAATTTTGCGTTTTAATTAAATCCGCGGCGAACACATATGTTTTAAATTCTACAAAATTGAAATGAAAAAAAATATCTCCATGTATATTGAAAATATTTTAGTTTAAAACGTTTAGGAAGCAAACATTGTATTGTTTTTAACTTTTCCCTATCTATGACATGATTTGATTTCCCATTATAAATGCAAAAAAAAATACGCTGAGGGGTTTGATAAAAAGAAAAAAAACTACAGAATGCTAAATTTGCTCGGAATTTTTTTTTTCTTTCGATCAAACCCCTAAACGTATGTTTTTTGCTTCTAATGGAAAATCAAATCATGTTAAATAGTCGAAATGAATGTTTTAACATCCTCTGCACATTCCTTCTGCCCAATATGGCACTGATTGTTTTTATATAACCTATTGATTCGTGGTTTAATTGAGTTAAGATTTTTTTAAATAGCCCACCAGCGGCTGTAAGAATAAAATAAAAAAAAAAGGCAATTTTTTTATGTACACCACTTGGTTAACTGCTGACCGCCGGTGACCCAAGAACTTGTACAAAAACTATTTTGTATGCAGACGAATTGACGAACCAAACGTGAAACGAGTAATTACTTATTGACCATCGTGGCTGAATCATGGCTGCCGGAAGACAAAGAAAGTGAGTGAACTTTAAGTGATAGGTAGACGGATAAAGATCGTACACTTTCCCTTAGTTCACTCTGATCTACCAAAAGATCGAGTTATCGGACCACAGGATACACATTTTCTCAATGTGTGTGATTACTAAACAGTGTTTACTGCAAACATGTATGTCGCACTTGCAGTTATCTTTCAAGATTTATCAAGATTTTATACGCTATAACGCCATTTCAAATTCGTTTTTATTAAGCATGGCTTGTCTTGTTCAGAGACCGTATGTTTATGCACGATAAATGTAATAAATTAATCTTGTTTTTTTGTTTTTTGCAGAGTTTTAACTGCTGAATGAGTATCGTTCAAAAGTTATTAAAATTTTTATTATTAATGTGTATACTACGCCACGATTCGAGCCGAAAATGTGCGTTCGTAGTTGTCGAACTACGCCTACATTTCTCGATGGATCAAGATAATTTTTTTTGTGCATATACTCAGAAATGTGATACCATACCAGTCCTCGCACATGGCTTGTTTTTCTTAAATTTTGATTTCGTTTGGTCACACAAATTTTAAATATCGACAAAATATCGCAATTTGTTATGGACTTCAAAAAAAGGCTATATGCACAAGAAATAAGTATCTGTTATCTGTCGTAGGGAGAAATAAAAAAAAAACAATCTGGATTTCCCCCCCATGTAATCCGAAAAGAACGAAACCTATACTGTAATATAAGAGTATAACACTGGTGTACGCATGCAAGCCCCCTACAATAGTTATTGTCGGCTGGGATACAATGTATTGTAAAACCTGGCCTAAACGACGGTAGGCTTACCGCTTACCTCGTTCTATCTCTTCCCTCTCGCCAACATCACTATTTAAAAACCCGCCTGTGTCTTAGCAAACATTTTAATGCATAAACAATAGGTGTACGAAGTATGACCGATGAATACTGAAGCAGAACCGCAAACAGGAAGTACCTCGTATATGGTAGCTTCCATGTCCCCTCTTCACTCAGTGAACCCCATGAATAGGCTGTTCTTTCTTATACCTGGCCACTTAATTACGAAGCTATAATTTCATTTTTAATTTGTATACATATTAGCACACCCCGTTGGTTACATGGCGTCAAGTATAAATTATTATTTTGCGTAAAAGACGGCAGAGATGAAAGATTTACTAATTTTGGATGCCACGCGCCGTTTTTATGCGCGCTTTTGCAAACGGATTTTTTGTTGACACTTGACAAGTTTACGGGACTAGAATCCGTTCTCCCGCTAATTAAGAGGGAGTGGGACTTATTTGAAGTTCGACGCGTTTCTTTTTCTGCAAACCATTTATCCCTTTTATCATAATAAACTTTGTATGCGGTAATTGCTAGTAAAGATTTTATATTGACCATAAAACGGTCAGAAAATTTAGACTTATTTGGGTATTTTTGCCAATTTTCACAGATTCAAAATACTAGACAACGATTTGGGTTTTTTATTTATTTTCTTATTCAAAATTTATGGAAAGTGCTATATTAAGTGACTTCATATTTTAATTTTTACACAATTATGTTAAATTTCGTACATATTATGTGACTAGAATATTTTGAGCAAATTCTAGTTCGGTCTAACCTTTGGCCCTAAGGATCTTTTGGTTGGGGTGGAAAGCGTTCTCTCGCGGAGTTTGATTTTGATTTTTTAAATTACTTTTTAATAGATGTTTTTTTTTAATTTAGGTAAACAAACACGTTTATTTTGTTTTAATTTGATCCGCTAGTCAACAATGATGTAAGTCTACGACTATATATAGGACCTTGTGTGCATGAGCACATAATAATATCAGCTTGACAGCAATACACACAGCTATGTGTATTGCTATTTACTACAGTAACGGAAAGTCCTAATGATATTGCGTGTAGAAGCATTGCAATTAGCCTATATCATCCTTTAGGCTCCTGTAATAAACATAACGGTTGTATTTTTTTAAAATTTTCTTAGTGATTTAAAATTTCTAAAAGTACAATGTTGTACACGTGTGATTTATATTCCATCGATTCTCTGATTTAAGGATTGTCCAACCTGACTATTATGGCCAAAATCTATTTTTTCATCTTCTGGACACATTTCAAGCTAAGACAGTTTCAAACACAAACTACAACAAATTGTAATTCTAAAAGTCCAATATAGTAACAATGATTACCAGCTTACAGATACAGTCACAGAAAATTGCTCCGTTGCTTGATACTTCGCTTGTTTACTACTTGTTTGATGCGAGTTTCTAAATAATAACATTTCTTTATTGTCCTATAGTAAACTGTAATTTATTGTAACAAAAAATTGTTTTGTTTTGTCTTCATGTTATATTTTACAGATATGTTTTATTATAATAAAGTGTATACACCCTCGACCTGCAGTAATATCAAGGGCAGGGTCTATTAGATACAACAAGACCCCTTGATTTACATTTGTTTGATAGTGTACATAACACGACCTTCACAAAAGTGAAATTGAAATTAGAATAAGATGCTGTTGTTTGTTTGTTTAGATTGTTGCAATCTTGCGAAACGACACACTCTTTGAAAAGTGAGACTGTCTGGATGTCAATTAATCGTGTCGGAAATGATTGTCGTCGGAAACTGTCTAGCTAGCCAGACGAATGTTTTACGCCAGGAACGATGTTTGCAAGTGAAATCTCACATGTTTCCTAGTTTCCGGTTTCATCTAGGTCTACACATTTCACAAACGGATAAGTCACCACCCCGTGTTGTGTTGTGTTGTGTTGTATCGAGCTCACTTTGCTGACTAGGAGCTTATCACTCCAAGCTAGAGACTGAAAGTTTAACAATAGCAACACACTTTCAAGTGATAGCATTGTATCCGTGTAGCGGCCTAGGTTCTACTCTCAGACAGATAACTTGCATTGCAATTTGAAAAGCTAGGACCCTATACATATTATTTTGATTTAATCAAGTTATTAATAATACATGTATTAATATAAAGGTTTTTAAGCATAAGCCCGCTTTGAGCCTGAGGACATTATTATTGAATGATAGCAATTGTCATCACTGGGGATCGAACCCAGAACATCTGGCTTCACGCGCCATTAGCTCTACCAACTGAGCTGAATGAATGTCAACAGTCACAACAAATAGTAATTTAATGAGGGTTCGTCTTGTGTCTCGATAGAGCTAAGGCGCGTTAAGCCAGAGGTTCTTAGTTCGATCCCCAGTCGGGGCATAATTTTATGACAATTGTTAGCATTCAATAATAACTGTATTATTAGTTACTATTATTTTTTAAAATTTTTATTTAATGCCCATACATACACGGACAAAACTGGCTACAATTGATTACGGAACAATGAAGATTTT
>JAMZAV010011143.1:0-21715 GCA_024449915.1 Sweltsa coloradensis | reverse complement strand
AAAAATTTTGGTAAACAAAAAAAAACCCCCATTTAGACTACATTAAATTTTTAAATACATGTAAAATAAGACCTGGTATGATTAAAAAAATTTAGTACTAAAACCCCCACTGTCCTTTGTATGTTGACCGAAAAATGGTTTTTGGCCCCGCCGATGTTTTTTTCACACGTGTACGATGCGTGGTTGCAAGGAAGGAAAATTTTGTTTTTGAGGGGGAAAAAACCTGGCGTGGCGTCCCCTGGTTTGGAAGGGGGCCGGGTTGCGCGCCCGGCGCCCGAAACCCCAAAGGAGGGGTTTGACCCCCCACTGCTCGTCGGATTTGGTTCCCCGGCACTTCTTTTCTCCTCACGCCCTGGCTCGCGGGGGGCCGGCTCCCAACGGTGTCGATTACAATAGGGTGGATTTTAAGGGATGATCACGGGGGACTAAAACCAAAAGGTGAAATCCCAGAGAGTGCGGTTTCTGGTAGGTGCAAAGGGTGTGGGCCTGAGGTCTGGGGGTTTTAAACCACGGGGTCGGCTTTTAGAGGGGAAATTCAAAAACTTTTATCAAATTTAAAAGGTGGATTAATTGAAATTTCTATTCAAATTGAAAATAAAAATTTAAATTTTTAGATATTTTTGTGACTTTTGACTCCTACTAAGGGCCACCGACTGTGGAAACACCGATTTTACTCCCCGCGTTCGGGTCGCCAATTGTGGCTTTTTACCCCCCTGAGCTCATCCCCTAACTTTTAAGCCTTTGAAATTCACGTCTTTACCTTAGCGGGTTCGATATCTCCCCTTTCTTATTAGATTTTTTGGGGGCCCAAATTATCCCCAAAAGGTTTTTACGGTTTTTTCACTATTTAAAAGGAATGTTGAAGATGGGGAAAAATATCCCGAACAAATTTAAACCCACTGCCCCTAAAAAATTCAATGACACCACTTACCCCCTTCTGTCACGGGTAGGCCAACCCTTGCACCACAGTGTTACACTCACTCCCCCGGTTTTGCTAGACTTCCACAGGGGTGGGGGGGCCTGGGCGGGCTCCCCCCGTAGCCCTTTGGAGGGCTGGCCCCCACCTGTTTAGTCTAGTATCTATATTTTTTGGGTTTTTTTCGGGTTTTCATAGGGGGCTGAGGGCCCCTGAGATTTGAAAAAGGAATTAAAGGGGGAGGGTGTTGTAAGGAATTCCGGGCAAGCCTCGTACACTTTTAAAGGGGGAAATTTTCCGTAGATAATGAAACTTGAATAACTGTGATAAAAGGGGAAAACAATGACCGATTTTTTTCCCAAAGCTTTGGGTTTAAACAAAACCAAAAAACCCCTTTTAAATACATTAAAAAATTTTTAAAAAAATTTTAAATAAACTGTTTTGGATTAAAAAACAAAACAAAAAAATTTTAAATTTTTGGGGTCCAAACCCGGGTCCTTTTTTGGGGGGATTGGGGGGGGGGGAAAGGGGGGGTTTTTTTCGGTCGCGTAAAATTCCCGGGGTGTAGCCCGATGTGTTGCGGAAAGGAAAAAGTTTTACCCCGGCCTGGCTTGGGGGCGCCCCCTTTTTTTTTAAAAGGGGGCCCGGGTTGCCGCCCCCGGGTGAACCCCCAAAGGGGTGGTGCCCGATGCGGGTGGTGGGTTCCGGAGGCCTCCTTTTACCCACGGGGGTGGGGGCCGTTTTAAGGTTCAAAATTACAAAAAAAGGGTGGTTTGGAATGTTTTTCAAGCTTCAAAAAATTTTTTAAAGGGGGTTTTGATTAGGGCCCTGGTGGGTTGAGGTCTCCGGGTTACCAACTTTGGTCGGCTTTTAAGGGAAATCAACTTATCAATTTTTTTTAAAAAAGGTAAATTAAAGGGTTTTTTTTTTCAAAAAGCAATAAAAATTATTTGTTGGTTTGTTGGGGCCGTTTGTTCTGGTGGAAAAAACCCCTGGGAAACGGGGCCAAATTGGGGGGCTTTTTTAGGACCACACGTCAAATTTCCAAAAACCCCGCCAAAAGTGGAAAACCAATTTATTAAAAACGCATTTAAACCCCCTTCCCCCCGTTTTGGGGGTTGGGGGTTTTGGCTGGAAACAAAAAACCTCCCTTGGGGCTATTTTTTACGCATTATTCCGGGCCTTTCCCCCGGGCCCCCCCAAAAAACCACCGTTTTTCCCCCCAAACCCCCCCACACACAACCAAACAACTGGAAACGTCCCCCGTTTTACCGGTTTGGGTTTCCCCGGAAAACTAAAAACCCCTTCCCGCTTTTGGTTGGTTTTTTAAAATTCCGCTTTTCCCCTATTAGGGACCCTCGGGGGGGGGGGCCCCGGTTTCCCCCAAATTCAAAATTTAAAAGCAAAAAGGAAAAACCCCCGGGTGGTGGCAACACCAAATGGGGGGTCGGGGGCCAAAAGGCGGGAATTTCAAGCTGGTTTGCCAAAAACCCGGTGAAACCATACCCCCTGTAGGGTGCTTTGTTAAACCCCCGGGGAAATTAAAATTCTTCCCCCCCCGATTTCTTCAAAACTAAAGGGGGGTATACGGGGGGTTAAGAAATTTCGACAGTTTCTGACCAATAAGGAAATTTTTAAAATGGGGGGAAATTAAACCCTTTTGGAAAAATTGGTTTTTTTTAAAGACCTTTTTTCCCCTTTTAAATATTTAATTTTTAAAGGGAAAAAAAATTTAAAAATTTCAAATTTGGCCCTGAGGGGAATTAAAATTTTTCTAATAATTTGCAATTTATAAAAATTAAGGGTAAATTTAAATTTTTAATTTGGGAACCAGAGGGGGGGCAGGGAAAACCCTTTCCGTACCCCCATTATTTTAAAAATTGGGTTTAGCCCCAAAGGAAAAAAATACAAAGGGTTCCCAAAAAGGAAATCGAAAATTTTTTTATTGGTTAATTCTGTCCTTAAAATTAAAAATTTTCCCCTTTCAGCTAAGTCCAAAAAAACAGAATGGGAGTAGTGGGGAAGGTTTTTGAAAGGGGCCAAAAAAGATTTGGGGAAAATAAGGAAACCCCTTTTTCCAAAGTCGGCAAAAAAAAAACCCCACCCGGTTTTTTAAACCCAAAAAACCTCTCACGGGTTGCCAAGTAAATTCACCCCCGGGAAATTTTCCCCTATGGAAGCCCCAAAGGGGTAAATTATCCCCAAACTTCGAGATGAGAAACAAAAGTAGTTTTTTCTCTGCTGTCCCCCTGCGGTACCCCATTTGTAAACCGCTGACACCGCCCTAAGCATTTTCCCCGGCGGCCGCACCCTACCGCCCCAACCCCCCCCGGCACCCCTGGGGCCGTCGTCACTTGTCATTGCTTTCCCCTCCGCACAGTTTGGCCCCTAAGCGCGGACCCTCCCTCCTACTTTTACTTGTAGGCTCCAGCTAAGACAAAGGGAAAAAACCCTCTCAAACCCCGGGGACTCAAACCCCGGGTTTTTCCCAAAACAAAACAACGGTGACATATCACCCTACATCACTCCGTAAAGGGGGTTTTTAACCTGGCTTTAAGTCTCGTTCATTTGCCCTTTCCCCTTTACATCTAACAAATTTTACACACGTCTCCCTTAAAGGGGAATTTTAAAAAAAACTTAAAAAAACTGATTTGGGATGCCCCGGGGCTACAAAAAAACAAAACATAAAAAAATGGGCGATCCCCCCAACACAAAAAACAAAATCATAGATTCGCTACCGTTGTAAAGGTACCCCGGGGCTCACGGGGGGCTAAAACAAATTGCAAACAGGATACGGAAAATTTAAAACCACTAACGGGGCCGACGCACACAAAATTAACATTTTAACGGGGCAGGAACAACTCTCCGTACTAAAGGCAAATAAATTACTAAAAGTTGTGACGTAGCAAAAATAAATTTTAACTCAAAAAAAAAAATTTTTCAACCCCAAAACCCCACTCGTAGTGTAAAAAAAAGGTTACTTAAACCCTGCAAGTTCCCGGGCGTCGGGAAACCCAAAAACTCAGAGGGCAAAAAGGCTCCCCGATCCTACAATATTGCAACGAAAAATACCCAAAACGAAGGTTGACTGGTTAGAGAAAAAGACAATCTCCCCCTAAGCGCGGAGGGGCCCCCCGTTCCCACCCCGGTACGGTTTTAAAAAACCCAAACGAAACCCATGTTTTGGGGAAATGGGTGCGTGCAGAATTGGCTGGGTGTGCTGTTTAAACCCCCCCCAAAGGGTGGGCCTAACTTGATTACCACATGGGTACAGAAAAGTAGCTACTTTTTCCTTGAGTTTACCTTGGCCAACCGTGGTTGAAAGTTTTCCTTCACAAACTAGACTTTTTTTCAGTAAAGGGAACATGCGCTCGTAGCCAAAACCCGCCCCCTTTATGACCCTCGCTGAGCCCCTCTACCCCTGTTTTGCATTTTGGGCCCAACCCTTTTCCCTGGGTGGCCCGTTGACAAAAAATTGGTGCCCGTGCATCCTTTTCGTCCCCTTGCCTTCCCCTCTGCGCCGTCTTGCTGCTGGTAGGTGGGAGCGACTCGCTCCCCCTCCTTTCACTTTCATTCCACCTGGGTTTCCCGACTGCCTAGCTGAGCTTCGCAGCTGTTTTCCCGTTTCCCTTCGGCCCCGTGGGGTTGTCCCACCTCCCGGGCCCTCATTTTTCAAACTCCCTGTCCCGTGCTTCTTTTCGCCCTTCCACAGAATCTGGCGTTCTGAGATTACCATCCGCTTTGGTTACGTTTTCACCGCTTTTTCCCGTCAAAACCAAAAAAAATAAACCACTAGCTAAACCCAACATTTTACACTTGCGTCCATTGGGAAAGTTACGGTCCGCTCGTCACTCTATTCACAAATTAAATGACATTTAGGTCCCGTTTCCCCGCGATTTATAAAGAAGTTTTCCATACAGTACTAAAAATTAAAATGACATTTGGGTTTCCCTTTCCCGATTTATAAGATACCAAAATTTACTTTTACACGGGACCCGGGTTCGGCCCTTTGACATGGATTTACGAAATTACAAATATTCCACAGGGGAAAGAAACCCTTAAACGGTTTGGGGCGAAACAAAAGAAGCTACACGGGGGGTTTCCTTTCCGACAAATATACTCACATTTATAGGGGGGGTAGCCCCACTCACACTTACAAAATAAGCTATCGCGCAAAAAGGGAACAAACAAATTTCAAAAAAACCGGGTTTTTGATCACGGGACACAGCAAACCCCAAAATTTAAACCCCAAAACCTGGGAAAGGGAAAACTAAACACTTGACTCAAAACGCCTATTCGCGAGGGAAAACCCAAGACTTGCGCTGCGGGGTTGGCGGTTCCAACAAAAATTTAAAAACCCTACGCCCTCAGTCACACAGAAAAATTTAAATGGGGAAACCCCTTTGGGCCCTCAGTGATAAGAGGCTATCCTAGATTTATCACGAAAAATAAACAAATTTATATCGCCGAAAGTGTCACAGGAAACTTTCCCTTCTGGGCCGCGACCCTGTCTAGCGCGAGGTACTTCCTCCTAAAACCCCACACGAGATCTCAAAAGATGCTTGACCGGGCGAGGTGTTCGTTTGTAGCTTTAAGATTGGGAATTCAATTACCAACAAAAAATTATTGGGCGTTTTTTCCTTTGACTGACGACAATACTTAGAACCCCGCAGTGGCATAGTCCCAAGTCAATTTCTTCCTCGAGTTTTGTGGGGTCCTGCGCCAGTCAACCCTTGTTGCCCTTTCCCGGTTTTTCGTTGTCCTTTTGACAACTGGGGGCAATACCCTGCCCTTAGCGAGGTGGTTTTTTTCGATTTGGGTCCCCCCCCAGCCCGTGATCCCCCCACGTAGTCCAAAAAGCCCCGCCTCGTCTGACGCGGGACTTTCTCTTCCCTTTTTGGCCCAGTTCGGGACTCTCTCCTTTGGGAAAAGCTGAAAGCTTCTCTTTTCCCGGGGGTTGCCGTACGGGTCGCGCTGCCCGGGCCCCTTTTTCGCCTTGTTCGAAATCGGCCCCCATTATTTACACCACGGGGGGAAAAATTACTTTATCATTTTTTAGGACTAAATTATATTTAAAAGACACCCTCCACTACACCTCGGTCAAAAGGACGCTTTGGCCTTCTTGAAAGTTGAAAATGGCCTCTACCCCAAACCCCCCTTTCCTTTTGGGCCCCATTCTTTCCCTTTTAAAAGCCACAGCCTTGGGGGCATTCGTGGTGTTTGTGTGTTTTCCAAAATTTCATTTTTACTTTGTCTGTCCCCGGGGGGAAAATCTTTTCAAGTTTTCATTTTTTTTTCCCGGACCGGGTTTCCCCCCCATCTCTTGGCTTTCTTTTCAGCACGTAGGGACTTCTTGGGGTAAACTCTCCTTCCCCCCCGTCCCGCTGTCCCGACTCGTCTTAGCTCCCCTGGATCGCTCCGCTGGTTTCCCAAAACCACCCCCACAGGTCCCTGATTCGGCTCTGCAGATTCGCCGGGGGAAACCCCTTTGTGTAACGCCCTTTTCGAGTTTTTCGGGTGCATCCCCTGATTTCATCATTGAAAATTTACTCCTTTTCCCCCGTTAGCCCCTCGGGTAATTTCATCCATACCCTAGAGGCCCCCCTTTTTTTCGTCGGCTTCGTCGACCAGGTTCGAACCCCCCCTAGGTTTCCCCGGTCGGTTTTTAGTGCTCTATTCATTTGGCGCGTAGTGGGTTTCCCGTTTTGCGCACGTATTTTTCCCCCCACTGCTCCCCTTTTGGTTTCCCTCACCAGTCGTCTTTGGGGTTTAAACCTATCAGCGAAGGTGTACTAGCCTGCCTGATATGACATTTACGTTGCCCACGACCTGCTACGATATTTTTGGGTCTCTGTCCCACATTCTTGTAGCCCGGGGCTCTAGGTGCCTAAACCCAGCTAGTTTCGTTTGCTCCCATTTGGGCGGGGGCGATCTTTTTCAGTTGCCTTTTGGTTGCCGGGGAATTGGGTTATCTCCGCGCGTAAAATTCGTTTCGGTTTTTTTAGGGGCACTGGGGGTTGACCCGGTTTTTTTGGTTGCCCCACGGGCGTTTCGACGGCCTTTACCTGGGCCCGTCAGTCCCTTTCCCTTTTAGCGGTTTAGGTTGTCCCGGGGGTATGTTTGCCTGGTGACAATCCTGGGTTCCATGCCCTTCCCCCCTAGCGTCGGTTCTTTCTCGGCTGTATCGCGTTACGGGTTGGGGTTCATCAGGGTCTGCCCACAACTCTCTAGGAATTTTTCCTGTTTCTCCTTCATTTCTGCCGGGAATCGAGTCGGAACTCACAACGCTCTCTGGCCCTATCGATTTCGCCCTCCCTTTCTATATTTATTCATGGGGCCTTTTCTAGGGTATTCATCCATTTCTTTCGAAACTTTTTTTTGTTCGACCCTCAGTTTTCCCCCCCCGTGGGCAACCTCCGCGCGTTTTACAAGCTTTTCCCACTTTTTGTCTCGTAAAAGGGGGATGAACGAACTGGGCCCTCCGGACTTCCTGGGTTCCCCTTTCAGTTTCCCTGACTAGCCCAAACTCCTTCTTCCGCCCATCATAGCTGGTATGGCATGGTCCTTTCGGTCGCCCCCCTACTTCCGCGCTGATGGTGGGGGGCAACGCCCGCTTCCCGCCTCCCGGGTTTTAAAACCCCTTTTTTCCGCGGGCCCATCCTGCTCTCTTCCCTCTCCGGGTGTCCTTTCCGTTGACTTCCCAACCCCATCCCCGGGGGGGGTTTTTTCCCATTTTTTGTGTACTTTTGCGGGCCCAAATAGGGCTGATTTCACAACGTCCACACAATCCTAACTCGAGTAGTAAATCTAGTTCAAAGGGGTTCCTTTTTCTCCCCCGGTGACTGATCCTGCCCCCCCGCGTTGGGCCCCCCAAATTTTCAAAGACAATTTTTGGACCCCCCTCCACGCCTTTAAAATCAGCCACACAAAAAGCCTTTCTCCCGGTCGGTTGGTTTAAAGCCCGGGCCCCCTTCGTTGCCGGTGCCAAATTTTGGCGTTTGAAAAACCCCCACTTTAAACCCCCCCTCCGGGCGTGGTAAACCCCATTTTAATTTCCCCCCGTTCTGGTCCCCAAATTTTGGCGTTTTTCCCCCCCTGAGCTCATCCACTAAAAATTTAACCCTTTTAAATTTCCGTCCCTTTTCCTTAGCTGTTTGATATCTCTCTTTCTTTTCTAATTGTTGGGGGCCGTAAAAAACCTCTAGGTTTTACCCAGTTTTTCTATCATTTGTTTCAAAAGGGGAAAGTTGAAGGGCTAGGGGAAAAATCCCGACACAATTTAAAAACTGACCTACAAGCCCAAGCATGCACTTACCCCCTCGTGTACACTGTTTGGACACAACCCCTTTCCACCACCGTGTACACTAGCTCACCGGTGCTAGACTTCCCCCCCCCCCCCGGGGTGGGCCGGGCCCGGGGTGCTCCCTCCTTTGTCCCGGGTGCTGGCGCACCTTTCTTAGTCCTTTGTATCTTATTATTCTAGGGTTTTTTGGTTTCATAGGGTGGCGAGGGCCCGGGGATTTTTTAAAGGAAGTTTAAAGGGGGATGTGAAGGACATTCCCGGGGAAAGCACTGTAACTGTAAAGGGTTTGGAAAATTCCCCTAGTATAATGAAAAATTGAATAAAGTGATACAAAAGGGAAAAAATGACTTGAAATTTTTAAATTCCAATGCTTGGTAAACAAAAAAAAAACCCCCCTTTAGAAAATTCATTATTAATACATAATAAAATAAGGGCCCGGTATGATTAAAAAAATTGTTTTAAATCAAACACTGCCTTTTGGTATGCTGACCGCATTGGTTTTATTTGGGCGACGATGCGTATTTCACACGTGTACGATGCGTAGTTGCAAGGGGGGGAAAAAATTGAATTTGAGGGGGAAACCTGGCGTCGGCGTCCCTTTGGGTTTTTAAGGCGGACCCCTTTTTTGTTCCCGGGGTCGAAAACCCAAATGGGTGGATTGGGCCCGCCCCTGCTCGTCGGATAGCGGATTATCCCGGGCCCCCCTCTCCTCACGCAAATGGCCGCGTGGGGGCTTCAAAGGGGTCGATTTTCAATAGGGGGGACCTAGGGATGATCACGGAATCAAACCAAAAAGGGGAAATCCAACAGGGGTTTTTGGGCCTAGTAGGTTTCAAAAAGTGTGGGGCCCGAGGGCTCCGTGTGTTACCCATGTTTGGTTTTGGCTTTAATGGAAATTCCCAAAAATTTCGAATTAAAAAAGGGTGGGTTGAAAATGTATTTCTATTTCTATTTTCAAAGAAATTAAATTTTAAAAGGTTTGATTAGGTCCTGTGGGTTTTAGAGGGACCCTAGGGATAGCCCTTTGGGCGTCATGGTAGGGGCTTGGGTTAGTACCACATGGCGTGGGGTATCTTTTTCTCCCACAAAAGCCGCTAAATTTCGAAAAAATTTTAAAAAAAACGCACCCAAAATTTCACTTGGTTTCCCTAGGGCCCCTTTCTTGGGTCGCACAAAAACTGCCTTCGGCTATTTTAACGCGATTATTCACACGGACTAATTTCCCAACGCCCCACGTAGGGAAAAACCTGTAAAGCTCCACACAAACCAAAAACAATAGTGAAAGGCCTCCCCCTCGTTTTGGGGGCGGCCCCGGGTTTCCCCCGGCTGGCAAAATACAACCTGCGCCCCAGATTGGACAAAAACGGGATTCCCCCATTGGGCAGCGCTGGCGTGCCCCCCTTTTTTTGTTTTTCCCCAAAACACCAGGGTAGCATCCTTTTTTTCCAGATTCCGCCGTCGTGGCACCCCAGCTCAAAACTAACGGTACAGGGGCCCCAGGTTTTCAAAACAAGTAGTTTGCCAAACCGTCGTAGCATACACCCCTGCTATTGGTTTCATTCGTAAATCCCGCTAGGAAACGACTTCTCTCTTCTTTGTTTCAGGGGAAATGAGTTGACGAGGGTTACCAAAAACTTCGCCCACTAGCCCTATTCTCGGGCCCGGGGGGGTTTTAAATTTTTAAAAGTGGGAAAATTTTGCCCTGTTTTGGACACAATCCCTGGCTCTTTTTGACTTATTATCCCCAAAATTAAAAATCCCTTATAATGAAAATAAATTATCATTGAAGAAAAAATTTATTTATTTTTTGGTTTGGCCCAATTAAAATTTCATTTTTTAAAAGAAAAATTAAATTTCGGGAAAAAAAAATTGGACGAGGGGGGAAGGCGCCCGTTACAGGTTTGATTAAAGGCCCGATGGGTGTAGGTGGACCCTAGGGAACGTGGGGGTCATGGGGGAGCGGGGTTGGGTTTTTTTTTGTACCACCTGGCGTGGGTATCTTTTCTCCCCCAAACCCCCGCTTAAAAATTTCGAAAAAATTTTATTTAAAACGCCTAAAAACACTGGGGTGTTCCCTAGGCCTCTTGCTGGCTCGCCCAAAAAACTGCCATTGCGGCATTTTACGCGTAATTACCCGTACTGATTTTGCAAAGCGCACGTAGGTTTAAACACCTGTATACTCAACTCGATCCAAAACACTAGTGAAAGGCCCCCGCCGTTTTCGAGGGTTTGGGTGGCTTTCCCCGGCTGGCAACAAGCAAACTGCGCCGCATAACAGGAAATACGCATCCCCTATTGGTCAGCGCTCGGGTTTTCTTCTCTTTTTGCCCCCACTCAAAGCTAGAT
Source organism: Sweltsa coloradensis (assembly GCA_024449915.1). NCBI lineage: Eukaryota > Metazoa > Arthropoda > Insecta > Plecoptera > Chloroperlidae > Sweltsa > Sweltsa coloradensis. The sequence continues at coordinate 11,150 of JAMZAV010011143.1, read as the reverse complement.
CCCTTTTTTTCCGATTACGCCCCCTCGTGGCCCCACAGCTCAAAAAAATAACGGGAAAAGGGGCAAAAGCGTTTTTCCAAATTTTAAAAAAGCTACATTGCCCAAAACCCTCGTAGAATCCCCCCCTCCTATTTGGGGCCTTCGTAACTCCCCCTAGGGGCCCACCCTTTACTCCCCTCTCGTTTTCAGAAATGAGTTTAAAAGGGGGCCCCCAAAAAACATCGCCAAAAAAGCCCTTTTTTACCGACCAAGGGCCCCATGAAAATTTAAAACCCGTGGGGGAAAAATGCCCCCCGTTTTTGGAAAACCCAAACCCTGGCCCTTAGACTTATTAAACCTTTACCTTAAAAACCACATTTAATGAAAAAAATTATCATTGAAGATTTAAAATTTATTTTGGATTTGGCCCAAATTTAATTTTTCCCAATTTTTGGAAAATTAAATTTCGAAAAAATTTTAAATTTTGGGAAAAGGGGGGGAAGGCGACCCGTTTCAATATCATACCCATTACCCCCCCAAAACCTATGTTTTGGGGGCCTTGGCCTTTTTCTTTTGGCCCAAATTGATTCCCCATGCACTTAAAATTTTTTTTTTTCCCTTTTTATACCATGTTTTAGCCTAAGGAAAATACACTTCCCTTTTACAAAAGGGCCTGGTTTTATGGGCTGCTTGGGACCTGTATTAGTCGTCTAAGTTTTAATAAAGATCTACTCTACTCTACTAAACCCCTAATTTTTTCAAAGCCCCAAAACCGACCCAGGCCTTACAAAGCTTTAAATACAGATCTTGTCAACAGTGGTAATAATTTAAAAATCCCGTTAGGGAATAGAGAGAGATTGTTCGGAGGCTGGCCTTTCATTATCTTGAGAACAACTATAAATTATTATCTGCACGTCTTCCAGTGCAGTCCCTCAAACCCCCTTCCCCCCCACCGACCGACCCACCACTCATCCTGACCTTGAAAAAACCGTGAACAGATGCAAGGGAACGCGATCGGTCATTATTCCATCTATAGGCCTAGCACAGTCCTGTTTAGCTCTTTTATTATTCAAGTTTCATAGACCTTAATATAAATTATCTCTTAGCGGGTAAAAAAATTCAACATGGTTTTTCAGCCCTGTATTGTGTAATTATTAAAACCAGGCATTCTATTTCAAATGGCTGACAAAGCTAAGCAAACTGCCCTCATAGCTGAGCCCGGAATCCTGGCAATGGGCAGAGGCTACCTGCAGGTCCAAGCATACAGTCCTACTTCTCAGATGAGACCATCAAGCAGGTGGCTTGCAGCCCTAGACACTCTGCTGTAGTTTGTGACTCGGGTTAAGGTTTCACCTTCGGACATACGGAGCTGGGATCTAATCCCGTCACTGCCCAAGGCTGGTTGCCACACTCGCTGCCATGAGAGTAACACAGGTGGCTTGTGGATGTCATACACCATGTTCCTCACTGATGGTGGTAATCTTTTGTTGTGGGATCAAATGACTGTGGTCAGCTGGGCCTCGGTCCCCAACCAAGAATATCCCCTCCCCAGTCCTAGTGACCGGACCCGCCTCGCATCAAAAAGGTGGCTGCTGGGTATGACCACACAGTGGCTCTTGGCTGACAGCGGAGAGGTGTGGGCGACGGGGTGCAATAAATATGGACCCTAGGACTTGGTCATACAAAACAAAATAAATTCTTTCACTCTTGTGCCAAATCTTGCAGAGCCTATAATTACGTATCATGTGGTGGGGGCACACAGCCTCCTAAACCAAGTGTCAGGGTCTCTTTATAGCAGGAGTAACCAATATGGTCAATAGGTTTATTAGCTACAAATCAAAGTGTATCTACCTTCAAACAAGTATTATTGTCATCAGTAGTGGCTGTGTCCTGTGGTGGATACCACACTGTGGCCCTCGGAGCAGATGGGACAGTCTGGGTTTGGGGAGATAATGAATATGGACAGTTGGGCACTGGAAACACAACTGGCATATCTAACCCCACCCAGATGACTGGTCTCGAGAACCACATCATCACACAAGTTATTGCAGGATGGAATCACACTGCCCTCTTTACAGAACAGGGTGACGTACTGGTCTGTGGCAGAGGATCAGATGGTGAACGGGGTCAGGGAAAAAAAAACATCTTAGTGGCAACACTACTGCCAAAGTAAACCGGGTCTTCTTGTGAAACAGGTGTCTTTTGGCTGACACTTTTACACTGATTTTAGTGAACCAAAACCAAACATTTCACCACCAAATCAGTGTCGATGTGGAGGTATTTTACAGGATGGCGCGGCAAGAGGCTGCATAACTAATTGGAGAAGAGAAATCATGCAATCATTGGAATGCCCAGCTGTTTGAGGATTATGTGCTCACCCATTCACCAGTGTTTAAATGGTCACAGTTTGTGTGATGTATGTCGGTCAAACGCCAACATTACAGTTTCCCCCATGTGCAAAGAGACTTTGGAAGAGTCAGGAATTTCGCATTGGAGAGCCAAGCTGCAGCGATCCCATTACCGTGCATCGACTGCCTACAACGCCATGCCCGCATGTAAGTTAGAACAGCACGCCAAGATCTGCCCCAATGGGCAGTAAGCTGCCCGGTGGATGAGACGTGTGACTGGAGAGGCCGTCCTGATATGATGCTGGCGCACACCGACCTCTGAGCACCCAGACCAGACGTGGCGAAACCTACCTCGCTTGTTTCGGCACTCGACATCGGACAACCTCGTTCACACTGATCTTCTGGCGGCGCACGACAAAGTGTTCACTCTACACCGCAAGTTCATCGAGGCCACAGGCGAGTTCCAGGCGATCGTTAGGTTCATCGGTCCTCCTGGAGATAAGGACAAGTTCAAGTTAAATTTTCAATTTTATCCACCAATGATGTTTTAAAATGCCTTAGAAATGTTTGTGCTGACGTTGAAAGTGTTGAAGACGCGTTTCAGTCTTCCAACTGTGTAACGATGGAGCGACAGTCTGTCGACAAGTTTCTCCGACATGGCTGGTTGGTGTGTCGGGCAACTATCATAAAAGTGAACCCGGAAACTAGTGCCTTTGATGACCAAGTCGAAGCTTTGTTTACTGCTTGAGTTGAGGTAAACAATTTCATGTAGGCCTACCCATAGTAAATCAATATGTTTGTATAATTGTTTGTATAATTAGTTATCTTAGGTAGCTATACAGTTTGTTTAACGTTACGTACAATGCTGGTTCTTTAAATTGTATTTCAGCTTGTTTGGTTTTTGTTTTTCTAAAACAAAGTACTAGTAGGTATTAGCCTATGTATTTAAAAACAGATTCGGTGTGCTGAATTAAATGAAACAATATCCAGTATAGTCACAATATGACAGCCCTATCCTAATAAATAATAATAACATTGTAATAAAATAATATTGTTTTATGTTTTTAAACTTTGTAGGTATTATGATCACTCACATTCTAGTTTGTTGCAAAAGTAAATCAATAAGTTCAAGCCATTGTGCAACAGGACAGTTAATTTCATACTTTAGTCGTCGTGATGTTTAGAGAAAAAGCTAGTGTATAGAGTTTTATTCCCACGACTAATGTAGGTGTGTCGAGTGTAGGGTACTACTGTTTGGAGTAGCGTGTGGACCCTCCCTCAAACACCATCCAACTAGGAATGTATTAACGGCCCACCGCGCCCCACTTACCTTGGTTACAACAATACAGTATCTAGAACAAGATGATCAAGTTTTGAGTCCCAGTCGGGTGAACTAGTATTATTGTAATCACAATGTAGTGCTTTAGTTAAGAATAATTAATGTACATAGGCCTACATAGGCCCTACCTCTTTCAACCCTCAGAAGTTGGGCCAGCGTGTGACTAGCTACCAAATTCTTATGCACACTCAGAACCAGTGTTGGGTAAGTTCACACAAAAAAGGAACTTTTAAAAGTTAAGTTATGTGGCCTTCAAAGGGAACTTTTAAAAGTTACAGTTCCTTCACATAAAAAGGAACTTTTGAGTTCCTGAAATAATAAAAGTCCTTTATCGAATAAATATGGTACGTACCGGTACATAGGATTTAGTAGGGTTACCATAATTCTGATAGTAGAATCCGGTACACATGTACTTCCGTTGTGTAAGGACTTGCGTGGGCTACCCGGGGTCTGGGGCCAAGCCCCAGCCGCCAGAAGCGAAAATTTTTTGGGCCTTTTTTTCCCCCAAGATCGCCTGTAGTGAGATCTGAGAGTGTCGGGACAATTTTTAAATGATCTAAAATGTCTGAACGTCCACCATGCTCTATCCCGAACACACCACGGCACACAGAACAATCAACTTTTCCTTCGATTTGCGTATTTCTAGACAAGAACGGATATTCGTCTTTCAGTTTGTCTGAAAAACGACACTTGCGTTTGGCCATTGTATTTTGCCACACACGCACACTACTGGCACAGTCTGTAAGCTAAGCAATGTCACAAGTCACAACGCGAACTCAACACTGATTACACAACGGTGACTGTGCAGTGAATCATTGACAACGACTGGACTAGCCTACTAGTGGGTTGACACTGTACGTACTGTCGCCGCCCGCTGCCCTGGCCTTGAGCTCGACTCAATGACAACAATATTGGTTACATTGCGCATCCCGCGTCCCGGCCCAGCCGCCGTCGGTGCCGCGAAATATTTGAAAGCAGAAATTTGCTACGACAATTTGGAATTAGATTTTCGATTTCCGGGACAATTTGGGCTCCCGAAAATGTTTTTTGGGACACCGGGACAGCAACAGAAAAACGGGACTGTCCCGGAAAATCCGGGACGTATGGTAACCCTAGGATTTAGGTCGCGATTTTTAAGCCGCGTCGTCGTGAGAAAATTTTGACAGGTTCATCATTCGAGGTTTACGCCTCCTTAAAATGATATGCTGATTGTTTTTTTATCAACGATTTTCATATCTGTATTAGCTAAGTATGTTTTGAAATGTAGAGGCATGGTAGGTTTTGTCATTTCTAAGAGTGAAAGGAACTTCTAAAGTTTATTAAAAGTTCCCAAAATGTTGTAACTTTTGTGTTGAAAGTTCCTCTATAACTAAAAATGGAACGCATTCCTAAAAAGTTCCCGAAAATGGAACGCGTTCTTTTTTAAAAGTTCTCACCCATCACTGCTTAGAACCTTATTACGTAATTATGTTCCTTAAATAAAATGTACCTTATTTGTATGTTTTATAACCTTTTACTAATTTGTCTTAGGCCCATTATATACTACCTACTAGGCTAGTAGGCCTACTAGCCCTATATAATTTTGTAAATGTACTCGATTATATACCATGGTGTGACACAAGATTTGGATTAAAAGTTAACATGTTAATCTATGATTCTATTGATTTGAAGTTTGAACTAACAACATCAATGTCTGATTGTCTGTGTCAAAGTGGTTTTTATTTTGAAAAAAACAATTTTGCTAGGCACATCTCATGGAATCCTCGTGTAAGAGGCTTACTTCTGCTTTTGGAATTTCTAAAAAGAGAAAGGAACACAAGACATAACATTGTTGTCTTTATATGTTTTGTGTTTAGGTACCTAGTACATGTGTTTGACAGAGGTATCTAATGCATATATTGTTAACCCCCTCATGCTTAATAGATTTACCGTCGAAAAGTTACTTTTGTTAAAAATCGTGGACTTGGACATATCCATATTTTAAACCTGTGGCCCGGGCATAAATGCTGCATGCACAAACATAGTTGTATCCCCAAATCACTAATGTGTTGGTAAAGTTGCGGCTCCTCTGGATGTGCCGCAAATGTTTACCCTCGCTTTCTTTCCAAATTTCTTGTACAACACACTGTAAGACAGACAAGAAACGTGAAAAGTTGAGTAAAAACTTGTTTAAAAGTTTTTTAAATTGTTAGCATTAATCATGCCTTTTTAGAAGTTTTTACTTTTTACCCTCTACCAAAGTTAGCTGTTGTCTATCTAGAAATACTCTTTGTGTCCGCAACTTGCGCCTGCTAGTCTTTGTGCATGAGGGTGTTAAGGCCTAAGTATAAAGCTGGGGAGAATGGTTGCATAGCTAAAATCTAAAGTAAAGTATAATGACTTCATTAACTACTTAGTTATAAACGATTTATTTTCAATTTGTTAATAGCCAACATGTCTTGAATATAGATACACCGTAGCACTATTTTGTCTTTCTTTGTTAGACCTTATATAAAATATCGCACTTGTTCGTATGTTAAAATTCTGCCAACCACCTCCTGTTTCTGACAGGCTGTTGAACTCAAGTCACAATAAGAAAATAGTTTTTTATATACCGGTATGTATCAATGTATTTTCTATGTTTGTTTACTAATTAGGGTGCCCCAAGGCCTATGTATATTGACAATGTACCTATAGAGTATATTGTCTTGATTTATTTGTAGAATGGTCTCATTTTCACTTAAATTACTGAAGTGCAGAAATGTGTCAAAAACGTTATGATTGCAATCAGGTTAATGCAGTATCACGTTTGCCTTAACATTGTAATATGACCTTGTGTAGCACGTGTAGCAATGTTTTGACAGTTGCGTTTGGGGGGAGGGGGTAATCTATTACTAGATTCTGTGGGCTTCTGGAGCACAGCCCCAGCTGCCGGAGGCCCTTTCGCATAAAAAAAAAAATCACCATACTTTGCAGTACTTTTGTCTGTCTGTATATATTATGTAATATGTAGACATAAATACAAATCAAGGAGTCTGGTTAACAATGTTATTAAAGTTTGGTAGAATTGACCATTGTTTTGAGTTTAATTTGTTTATAGCAAACACATTGAGAATTTAGGTCATGTTGCACTATTTGTTATTAAAGTCCACATTGCATTCAGTTTAGTTTAGTTTACTTATGATGTATAAAGAAGATTTGGCAATACATATGTGCATAATTAATTAATAGATGTTTTACTTTTAATAAAATTAATTAATTAATTAAACGTCGGGGCCTGCAGGGTTGGCTTAGTCGCTTTGATTTAAAGTCCCCCACTGAAAATCAGTTCTATAACTGAGTGGGTAGACTCTAAATAAAATTTATTTATTTATTTATTTATTTATAACAAATCCATCAACAATACTATCATTGATCAATAACTCATTGTCTATCCTTGCTCCTTGTTTTCTACTATCTGCACTCCGCAGTGTTTTAGTTTGGCCTGTGACGTAGACTTGTATCGATACGATCATAATTATCGCATCTCCTATGCTTGAGCAACATTAAAAAAGCTCGCACCACAACTTCTCGCCAATACTTTACACAACTTATTAACTTATTCATTTTTAATCCAAATCAATTTTGTTGTTGAATCTACACAGATGTGATGGTGTAAGTATAAACAGTTTTTTGGTAACATATTGTGTGTATAACTTGAGATATAACGCTTGGAAGTTGTACTTATTTATGTTCCCTTGACAACGGGGAAAAAAATGTCACAAATTTTATGGATTGGATGGTATTACAATCTACAAATAAGAAACGTTAACTATAACAATTCTCTTAGATAAGCTATTCATCCAATAACTTCCAGTCTGGGTTTTACAAAAGAAGTAAATCCTCCCGATAGCTATTTGGAACATTCTGAAATGGTATGGTATTGTATGGCTCTTTATTTGCAGTTGATTATTTAAGTTTACATAAATTGATTAAGCCCCCAATGAGGCTTGCTGCTCGCTATGGGGGGCTTTCAAAAACAGATTATAAACTGTCGGTGAGATGAAGCGAGTATAGAAGATACCATATTGTGCTAAAACATAAGATATTAGTTCAACATTTTTTAATTTTTATTAAAGATAAAATCTAATGCGCTTGGCCTACAGTAGGCCGACCCACATGCACATAATAATAAATATATAGTATATATATATACGGTAAATATATAATATATAGTAAAATAGGTAAAGTAAGTAAGTACCTACGGCGCACTCAGCTAGCATGCAAAAGGTACCCGGCTGGGAAAATCTTTTTACTTTTTTTACTCGACCCATCATTGTTTATATCTACTCTATAAATGGTCTGGTACAATTTCTATAACCTTTCAGTGTAAATTACAATAACGACGGCTTTCTTTCCTGAACATTTGCTCTTGTCTGCGAATTGAAATATGTTCCCCACATGGGCAGGGTTATTATTACTTATATATTATTACCTATAGTATATTATTATGCTAGCATACCAGAGATCCAACTAAAACCTTTTGATAACAGATCTGAAACACATCTAAACCTTAGCTGCGACGGGTGACGTGTAATATTTTGAATTTGGTGATATTTAAAAAATATTGATGCCCTGAAAAAAAAATTTGTATCTGCGCATGAGTACATTACCCCACCCATCATTAGAATGCATAGCTTAACTAAACCCATTGCTTTTGTAATTGGTGGTGGAATAGACTTGCTAATCATCCACTTATTAGTTTTTAAGAGTACTAATATGTATTTCTGAAAAAATATGTTAATACATAATATTTCCCATCCACACTTTAGCTAGGCTTTATTATAATCTATCTAGCTACTTATAAAAACACTAAAAAGGTATTTTATTTTTTTAGATGTTTCCGAGTAAATTGTCAGAAATAAACTATTTAACATGTGGGACATGAGGTTTGCTTGTTGTTCCCATTTCAATTTTGAGAACATCAACAAATCAAAGTTCAACTTCAGTTTGAGAAAGACACTCGACTAGTGTCGAAATATCACTATTAAAAAGTATTTCTTACAAGAACAGTGCATGTCCAATAATTTTGTTTTAATAATCACTCTACCTGTTCTACTAGTTTCATATTTACAACATCACACTAGCTATGTTAGCAGCTATAATTTCCTCACCTATGACTCTATGAGGATTTAGATCATGTAATTAATTGTTATTTAATTTTTTTAATTTTTTTTTAATATGTTTGTATTCTAAGTCTAACATCTGTAGAACGTAGTATTGTAGATTAAGAAAGTGACTTGCTTATTATTTTAAAATTAGTGTAGGCCTAGTTAGTCGAAAAGTTGATAATGTAAATTGTGAACATTTTAATGCTTTGAATGATTAAATGTAAATGCCAGATGCACAGTCTGGTCCATTGAGGACTGAATTTAATGAATATGTAAAAGTAAATTGTAAAATTATATGCTTGTGCGATTTGGTAATACATTTAGAATGGCTCTGAGTGTGTATTTCACGGATGTCCAACGGTAAATCATTCGATAATCTGCAGCTAACTATTATATTTAAAACAATACTATTGCAAAAAAAATTGCCTCGCTTTGACGTTAAACTGGCAGTGTCGTCGACACTTGAGGTGGCAGTGGAAACAATCGAAGAACAATCAACTGTATACACTGTTTTATACATTTGTTTAGTTTGTTTGTTTGTTGTTGTTGTTGTTGTTATTGTTGTTCTTAAAACCTAGGCTATATAATACAACTTTTTTGGATGAGCGTAGCGAGCGAAGCGAAGATTCCATTTCACTACACTGGAGAAAAAAATCCGGAATGTTTTTTTTTGTATTTTTGTGTGTTTGTCCGCACGATTCCGGCTAAACCGGTACTCCAATTGCGATGAAATTTTATGGAGGCCTTCGAAATCTCTGAACTTAGAACTGCCACGTTTTTGAGCGCAATCGAAAAATTATTTCTCATTAAAATCGCAATTTTACGATTTTTTTCGATTTTTAAAACATTTCTTCTACTTATAACTCCTACATGCTTTATCCGATTGTTATGATTTTTTCACAGAACCTTAATTTTATGAATTCATATATTCGTGTGAAATTTGAGCGCAATCGAATAATTATTTCTTATGAAAATCGCAATTTTACGATTTTTTTCTTTTTTAAAATTACGATTAATTAAAAAAATTAAAAATTAAAGTTTATTTTGTATTTAATTTAAATTAATTTTTAAAAAAATCTTCAACGAGTAATGATTTTTTCACAGAACAACAGAAAATCCACATAACACATGGCAGCTCAATGCACCAATTACGCTCATCCAACAACGCGGCGGGACTTAAGCGTTTTCCTAGTTTATTCCAGTTGACACACAAATGACACGTGAACAATTATTTTTACAATCGCAATCACTTTTTGCAAACGTCTTCAGCTTCTACGAGGGGACGCTAAGATTATCTATATATTCATATTCATGAAATTTATAATTTCTGTATTGATTTCCAAATATTTCAAATGAAAACTGATATTTTCATAGCAAATTGCTAAATTCGTGAGTAAATCACTTAAAGCCTACTGTATTTAAGCAAATATAGTTAATATTTATGTCTTCAAAATAGGGGTGTGGCCATAACTCAATGGCGGCCCAATGATTGAGTAGACGATGGTGTAGAATCGCTATCGGTTCTAGAATCTGCTGTGGTTCAAGGCTCGACACATCACAGATTGTATTCTACCGGCCGGGGCTTACAGTGTGTGGTGTGTCGATGATTTCTTCGTATAAGGCGCGGGATTAGCGGGATCCATGCTGAGTCCGCACTGTCGTGTGGTAGTGGTAGTGGTAGTAGTAATAGTGTTGTGTAGTAGTAGTTGTAGTGTAGTAGTAGTAGTAGTAGTAGTAGTAGTAGTAGTAGTAGTAGTAGTTGTAGTAGTAGTAGTTGTAGTGTAGTAGTAGAAGTAGTAGTAGTAGTTGTTGTGTACTGAGTGTGCAGTGATTGTGGTGTTCTAAGAGGCAGTGGTTCCAAATGACACCAACAGTCTTGGTGATGGCTTTTTGTCTTATATTGTTGTGAGATGAAGTGAGCTGTTTGAATTGTATAAAGTGTTGTTTTTATCTTATTAAAATGATTAGTAATTAAATATAAAGAAGTGTATTTATATTTGATTATGTTACAAGGTAGACTAACTACCATACGTAACATTTGGCGACGAGGATTAGTGATTTAATTCACACATCACGAGCACAGGTCCACCTTTGTCAGGCTTAGGCCCAAGGTATAAGAGGAAACGAGCTGTGCTGTTTACCGTTTGTGGCCCTGCTATACTTATGCGACAATACGCTCACTCGTGTCTCCAGCCTTACCAAACACAGTTTCTTACAAGGACATTCTAACCACTGTGAAACTACATTTCAACCCTACCCATCTGAAATTGTCCAGCGATTTAAATTCCATAGAGGAATCAGCGAGCACAGGAGTGTATATCAGCATACATAGCTGAACTGCGGCACTTGGAACTG
>JAMZAV010011142.1:0-30905 GCA_024449915.1 Sweltsa coloradensis | reverse complement strand
TTAAAAATGCACGGGATAATATTAGACATTCTGATCCTTATATTACTTGAGACATTAGCTTTGATGCTGTCGGGAACAGTTAGAATCATTTCTAACCAGCGCATTATCCCCTATAACTTTGTTAAGTGATCTCTGTAGATATCTTTACTATAATTTTTTAATTTCTTTTCATACCACAGTTATTTGCATTCTTAGATAGATCACTACTGTTTTTTATTCCACCTTTTATTATTAGTATGCTATAGTCAGTAATGTTGGGTGTATTTAATACACTCAACTCTAATATGGCCATAATCTGTTTTATTACCCAATCGATAAGCGTTCTTCTCACATTAGTGACTCTAGTATAATCCTAAACAACCTGCTTGCATCCATTATCTGCAAAAATGTAGCATCGCCGCGATGAACCTTCACTACCAACTTTTAAATATAGCTCGCAACCAATTTTTTATACACCTTGGAGATCATATGCTAGTGTCATCATACGATTTGAATAATTTCGATGTACTTCACGTGCAACGTTGATATGACCTCGCCGCCCCGCCACCTTTTTGACTGCCATCTACACAGGCTACAGTACACACAGCGGTTCAGCGCAGCGGCAGTCTCGCCAGTCGGTCAGTTGCATTGATATTGAACCCCTATTGTAGGCTAGATTAGCAGTCTCATATACCTCCGCACAGGCGCGAGCGTAACAAATTGAAGAGTCAATCGGCCCATTTCAAGATGGCGATTTGGCGTTTTAATTGATGCTTTTTTAATGCAATAAAGTATTTTACGGGATTGTTTGATATGGTTTTAGCTTGTGCAGCATGGTATTGAACAAACAGTAACAATACGAAGTTATTGCATAAGGGAATTTAGTAATCATTTAGTTTTAAAGGCTGGAATGCTTACCTGTCAACCTGGCGGCAATCTTGAGAACTATTTGTGCTACAAATCGCTCCCATTTGATTAACATGTAAACTGGAATTTCAAAATGGCTTCTAATTGTCACGGAAGTGGACCACCGACTGCTAATCTAGCCTACAATAGGGGTTCAATATCTATGGTCAGTTGTTCTTGTCGCAGGAGGACGTGTTTTGTCTTCGTTCTGTTCTTGTTCGGTCTCCACAGTACAAGGACTTGGCTTCTGTTATGACTGAATGTGTTTTGTTTTGTGTGTGTTACCGTTACGAGGATGTCTGTTCTGTCCAGACTGAAAGTTTTTTTTTACTTCTTTTTCTCTATTACTTGTCAGTCAAGTGCTTGTTATCTCGGTATTTCGCCTCGTTTGTTCCGTCCATACAGCCCGTGAGGTTTATGTTTGGTCAGGGTGATATAGCTCGTGTTACTGCTGCGTGTTTTGTTTCAGCAAGTCTTGGCTGTTGTGTCCTCACATTGTTCTGTTAAATGTTTGTTAACTTCAGGAGGTTGTCTGTTCTGTCCAGACTGGAAGGTTTCCTATGCTTTTAATTCTTCCATGCTTGTCAGGTAATGTCTTGTTAAGACGCACAACAGAATAACAAGCTGTGTAGTGTGTGCCTTCCCTTGTACTGGAGGTACGACCCCCTACTTCCATACTTTCTCGTCGGGAGGAGGTTGTGTTCCGGGTTTCCGGGATTCTTGGAAATGAACAAGCAGACACAATATGCAAAATCACCATGCAAAATTAGCACACCACAGATTGGCCAATTAGTCCTACCTTCAGATATGAAAGTATTTTTTTAAACACAAGCTTAAACAAACAATGCAAAATTATTGGGACAAGATTGCACGGCAACATAAAACCATGTTAACCGTGGTTTAATAATGACTATTTAATAACAATTGGATACTTGCTGGTTTACTTAATTTATAAAAGATACAAGGAATAAAAAATAAAGTCTAGAATCTTCGTTTTTACGTCCCCAGTTCCAAAATTGCATTCAAAGATTTTGTTTAAACATGCTTGGGCCTAGTATTTGGGTTGCTGTTCAATACTAGGATAACAATGCTCTAAAAGATTTTTTCATGATTTTCATGGAAAATTATGTGGGAATTGAATAGGTTGTAGTTGATCAAGATAATATTGCAAATTACATTGCCATAACAGTCTTCTTCAACTCTCGTGGCACAATTTTTTTAAATGCATTGTTTTGTAAGCTATCGAAAACTTTTCATCACACCAAATGCCTGACGGACCACCAGTGGAGCTTCTTTAAAACACATCCTCTTTGAATTTTCACTTCGTCGTAGATCAGCGAGCTTTATCGTCTGTGGCATTCACAACCGGCATTTCCAATTCTTGTTCCACTAGTTGACAAAAACATCGTCGTGAAAACCGGGTTTTACCGTGAGTTAAACTTTGTTGTTGATATAATTGGTCTTTTCTGGAGCAGTGTAGTGACTTTACGGCAGTGGATGTGTATGTTGATGAGGACCTTTGGCCTTAAGATACAAACACCATTTAATAATAAGTGGGTGCCACCTTTTTAGTAGGATTTCATACTTGATGTACAGCCGGGGTCATATATAAATTCAAGAGGTCTGAAGATACCTCATTCTGTCGTACGCCATCCTCTGTGGCTCTAACTTCTATGTGTCCATTATTTATATCGCCTCTGTGAACTGCATTATCGATCGATGGAAGCCCCTAGACTATTTGATGTTATTAATATTTATTTAGGAGGCTTTGAAAAGACTCTTGGTCAACAATAGTCCAATATCTAGAAGGCAGTCAGAAGTGAAATACAATTTTATCAAAACAAAAAGCATAAAAACAAACTTTAGTGGTTTGCAAATAAGACTTGACACCAAGATAGATATTATTCGAAATTAATTAGAAACTAAGGCGAAATATAAAACTAAGTCGATAGTCTTAATGCTATTCCTAGGCGTCCAAGGTAATCGGATATATAATGCTCTCTTTACCTTCCATATTATATTTTGCTTCTAGTGCTTGATAGTTTTCTCGTGGTGAATAGAGAGAATTTTTCCTTGTTGACATTAGCAGCATTTTTTCTTATTTATGGTGCGCAAATGCAGTTCACAAGGGCGATATAATAATGGCACCAAGAGTTGACCACGAGACTGTCGGTGACGAGGAGGTATCTTTCAGACCTCTTATTTATATATGACCCTGGCTGTACAAATTGGCAAGAGATTTGCGTGCCGAAATTTGATTTCAATTGGTTTTAAACTGATGAGAAACCATTTCACCCAACATGATCAAGGTGTAACCAATTTTTTACAAATTACCTTCAAAGTCCAACTCGCTACTACCTCCCGTGGCTTTGGCCTGTGAGTAGGGAGTAAGTGTATCCCCCAAAACTAAGTGGCGAGCTGCTGCTGGCCGTTGGGGTGCGTGTTGCAGAGAGAGCTCTCGCGCAACTTGTTATCACACCTTTTCATTCATTCACACGTCGCATGGCTACGGCCTTCACTCATATTTATTTTCTTCTTTCCACTTTTTTCGTCCATCCATACTTGCCAGCCCGCGCTGCAACGAGCACTCCTCTCCGTTCCCACTCATTTAAACCCATCCTATCCAACATCCCCTGACGGTCATTTCCCATTAACCCCCCTCGTGTCTTGGCTGCCCTTACGTTCCTCCCATTGGAAAGTAGAAAAGATGGTGTTAATTCCTAGCAAATATGGAAAAAGAGGGAGAAATTTTGGAAGATGCCAATACCATTGACATAGTGCCACTATAACTCTAACTGTTTGATTGCCGCTAAAACAACATTTAAGAACTAACTAAAATTCGATTGGCATTGACAACTTAACTGTTTATGTGCCGTAAAACGCCCAATAACTAACTAAGTAGCGTCTATTCTAGCCTTCTGCGGGTGGCGGCGGTCTGACTGTGGGTGGCGCAGCACAATCAAGCTGTAAACACTAGCCCATTTCTATATTCGTTTTATACTTGTTTTGTGAGTTGACACTAGACATGGATATACTGTAGGCTTGTGCAAAAAAGCATGCTTGTAACCAAATAACAAATAGAGCTATGTCTAAAATTGTGACATTTATATGGAAAATACGATATTGAGGAATACAAACAAGTCCTGTACTCACAGTTTCCTGACTTCTCCTTCTCTTTGGAGGTAAACAAGTATCCTTTTTTTTCATTTATTTATTTGTTTATTTTTATTATTTTTAAAAACTGTCTGCATTTTATACTGATTGCATTCTAACAGAAAATATAAAACTCTTCAATACCCAAGCAGTAAAGCGTTGTTCCAATCCCTTATTATATACAGACATAAAAACAGAAGTGCCATAAGAGCAGCCATAGACTTACTTGCGTCTCGCTCGTCCCCATGTAAAACCAAAGATTTTCTATTCTGACGTTTTCTGTGGGAAAATAATTAAAAACCCAACTTCTCTACTTTCACTTTTTCTCTCCACACAGTTCTCGGATTTCAATAATATTTGTTTATTTGTCTCTTCAAATAAACCGATTCGAGACACTTGCAAGCCTTGGTGTAATTGCTTTTTTTAATTGTTTTCTTTTTTTTTGTTTGTTTAGATTCATTGAGGGCGGAATCTTTTGGCAAGTGATGATAACTGCTCGCCATCTCCTTCCTCTTATTTTTGCCCTGCGGCATGTATGGATAGAAGCATATCTTCCTATCCTATCACTAAATCTACGAATTAATATAAGTTAAAATAATACTACTCTAAAACATAAAACATTTTGCTTCATTGCTCCATTCATTGCAATTGTCGTTCGTAACAGGTAAAACCCTTTTATATTCACTTTGAAATTTATATATATTTAGCAATCAAAAATTTGATGGGCGACTGATAACTTTGACGTTGGGGTTTGGTAGCCCTAAAATACCCTAACTAACTAACTAACTAACTCTATTGATTTTACAGTTTTTTCAAATTCGTTCTTTATCACACAACTTTACAACGAGGGGTCGAGATAGAGTCCAGTTATCAATGTATTATTTGCAAATACGTTTTTTCTCTCTCCTATACGTAATTGAGAAACCTCAAATATTTGGCCAAAGCTGTGTCGATGGGCTTTGTATCAAAAAAGGCACCTTTGCCAAATTCGGTTACGCGTCACCAATTTGTCAAACTGTGCTGCTTTGTGCAATGCAATGCGTGGCAAGATTTCTCGCTTCAGTGCTGTGACGATACAGGTTCATCACCTGAGCTGATAGTTTAATTTTCAAATACAAACCGCCATCAACTTTTTTTACCCTGTCTAAAAGAAACAAGGTGACGTAATAGGCCGACTGTTTGCAGTCTGTGGACGTTAGAGAAGTTCAATGTTTTTTATTCATAAGTAATAATCTCAACGATATCAAGCACATATGCAACGAAATCCGATACAACTCTGTTATGTCAAGACGACATAAGAGCCAATGTTTCAGATCGAATGATTAAATAAATAACGCTTGGCAAGTTTTCACACACGAATAAATATTTGTACAATAAATACAGTCACAAAATTGAGAGTAATAAGCATAACTGTTAATAACGAATAACCCTAATACTAACAATTAATAATATGGCTTAAGCGCGACTACAGCCTACAAAGGGGCGAGGCTGTGACCAAACAGCCTGCCCCGTAAACGATGCTAGAACCTAGAGACCGTCCCGTCCCCTGGTTCCTGACGCGAAGTGAATCTAATATGCACAGAGAAAATTAAATAACTTGAAAATGAATTAACATACCGCCCACCTGGAAAGGCAGGGGCTTTCACAAAAAACACAGAGAGACACAAAAAGAAATCACAGTGGTCCTAGTTTCAATAGGTAATGGGCACAGATTGTTAGTGGCCACGCTTGCAGAGTCCTCGTGGGGTCTTGAACCGTACAACAGCACGATGCCATCAGCACCAGGGTGTAGAGTCAATTACCGACAATTTCCCAGGTAAGGGGAGACGGAATCTTTCTTTTAATCATCACCCAAGGAGTTAAGCAGCTGGATGTCCTGGACCCTTAGCGCCCCTTTATGGCGCTGTTTGGAGAGATGAATGTACTCGGATGAGTACCGCGTGCAAAACAAAAGCAAAAAAAGAAGACTTTGGAGTTAGTTGTTTTGACCACATCACTGCCACCGCCTCCGCCGCCAAGGCGATAGTACTGAAGTGAGGTAAGGTCAGGTTCAAAGGTGAAGACAAATTTCGGAGATGAGAAATGAGCAGGGGTACTGTGGGAAGTAAGTCATCAGGGAGGTTTTTTTTGAAGAAAGTGGAGTAATAGGTCTAGAGTTAACGGGGCCCCCAAAAAGGAAATTTTTCGTTTGACAGAGCAAGGTAATTAGCCTCGTTCAAACTGTAATTGAGCATTGCGCCTATCAAACACCTGATGACCTCACCTGGGTTTAAACCACCAGCTTTCCCATAGACCTCCAAAGTGATGTGATCTGCAGGGATGAATTTCCAAAACGTTATTTCATCTTCAGCAAAAAACCTTTCTACGGTCGTGTTGATACGCCTCGGATAAAATAACTTGCGTAGCTCAGCAAGTTTCATTTTTTGCTCCAACAAACCGTAGAGCGTTATCGAGAGATGGCGAAGTGTCGGTTTTTCCTCGTCTTGATATGAATCATTTAAACGCGGCAAGAAAGGCTTCCTGTGGTGAGATCCATTACTAATCCAAGTGGATGGCCTTAGTGGGCCATGCAGAGTGAACAATTCATGTAGGTTTTTTACAGCAGTGGAACGTCGTTGGAACGTTCGTTTAGCGGTATGAGGACACAGTAGTCACACCGCAATTGTAGAAAGGACGACTTGGTTGTACACGGTAGGTGCAAATCACTCCTCAATTGGTTGCTGTTTCTAGGATTTACCTTGAAACAATTGATCCAGTTAGAACTAGTTCCTTCGAGTCGAGAATTTTTGCCTTGATGGGCCCAGTATTTGGTTCTGAATTCTTGCTAAGAGGGCTTGTGGTCCGGCATGAAGGGCCTTCAAATTCCAACTTCGACGACCCACTCGCGTTTGGGCCCGTGAATAGGGGAGTTTTTTGCTCCCTGAAACTAATGGCGAGCTCTGGGTCGTCGTCGTCGGGGAACCGCCTTCCCTTTTGACTACCTCCCCGAACGTAGACGACATACAAAAACACGGACGATGATGACACAGACGGAGACTACCACGGACGTGGGGGAACACCCTGCCCTCTCTATATGCTTGTGGCTGGTTCGACCAGCACAGCCTGTCCACACCCCTTGTCCCTCCCGTGTCATCCCTTACGTCCCTCCCTTCGTCTCGATTAGCCCAAGTTGCATAAATATGAGACGTAAGGCAATTATCTAAAAAAAAAATGAATGATTTGAGATGTTTCCCTTTGGAGAATTCGTTTTAGTTATGACATGGTCCTCGTGCAGATGATTGGATGTTTATATTGTAGTCTAAGTTCGGAGTTCTTTAACGATCCTCCCTACCCTGAGCAAACGTATGGTGTCAACGAGGGGTTCAATGTACGTAGTTTGCTGCTTGGCTTGACTTGAAAAACCTTGCCTTTGTTAGGTTTCTTGACTTCATCGGCATAGTGCAGTTGCTGTGCAGACGTTACCCAGTAGTTTTTCAGATATCTTGAAAGTTTCGGCGCCGTCCAGGGGACAAGCTGCTGCCTCTGGCGCACGACGATCTTTGTTATTTTGAGGAATCGCTTGCACAGTGCGGTGATTGCTTGTTTAGCTGTTGTACCAGCAGGAAGAACCTTGAGTCCAAGTTGAGGTTCCCTACTGGATCTTGAATTAACTTGACTAGGAAGTGATCAGGTTTTATCTTTTCTTCAAGTAATGTCTGGTGAAGGGGAGGCTTGGTTTGATAGCACGTTGAGGCCATTCTCTGGAATTATGCTTTGAGAGCCAGGGAGGGCCAAAACCACCACAGTTCAGAGTGTAATTTAGTTGCTAGAAGGGGTGGCAACCTCTAGATAGAATGCTCAGCGGGGCTTATCGGATGAGCTGAAATGTCTCCAGGGGCACTGGTTAGTGAGGGTTAGATTTCTTGAGACTGTGTCGATTAGCGTACGAAAATGTTTTTCCAACTTGTTGGCAAACGGAAGCGAGCCAGTGGAGTACTATTGGTGGATCAGTCCACAAGTATAGCCTTGATGGCAGTGCCGGCCCTTAACCTCGTCGGCAACCTTGGAACCCAGTTTGGCCAGCCTGAGTGCGCCGCACAAGTTCGAGTCTAGGAGAGAAATTTTCTTCACAGGGGGCGACAACGAGATTTTGCGGTCACAGTAGATTAAACGGAGCCTACATTCTGGGGATGTTTCGCATCGGATGTAGATGCAGCTCCGTAGCTTGTTTTCAGAGCAATCAGGACCCGTGGATTCAACGGAGGTTTTCGTCAGTGCCATGGGTAACTCTTTTCGCTTTGATTGACGCTTCATTTAGGTCCGAACAGGCCGTGGATCTATAGTGCATCCACGTGGGTGGCAACCGATTTATCCCAGCTGATGATAAGTTGCAACAACTGTTTGTAATGATGATTTTGGCTACAATGATCACTGGGCAACAAGTCCTAAAGGATCAATAGTTGACTTGTTTCAGAGAGAATGGTTCAAAACTAACTCTTTCTTCTACTTAATCCTTGATGGTTCGGTGTCAGCAAGTAACTCTCTAGCTGTGTTTGAATACGATCGTTTTTTTCCGGCCAAACATTCTCCGATACCTGCTTTATTCGCACGACAATAGCGGAGTGGTTTAGATGCATCAAAGTCCATCGACAAAATGTTTTATGACGATGAGACGTGCTTTACGTGTCCGCGCTTGCTTAAATAGTACTTGACCTTATCTGCTTCCGCCTTTGCTAACTCTAACTGGGGTAGTCATAAATTACGATGCGAGTAGGCTAGTCCTACTAGACAATGCCTCATTACAGTCAGACATGATGAGGTAGAAAAAATATAAGGCAAATGGAATAAGGATTGGCATGAAAGACGTGAAATAAAAAAAAAGTTTGGAAGAATAGAAAGGTCGGCCTAGAGTGAAACCGAAAACTCGGCCAACCAGAACCTCACTTAGTACTAACTTTTGGTGACAGGAGCTCGGATTGTGGTACTCTGGGTCGAACATGTGACATCGGCTGGTCGTCCAAGAATCAGGCAGCGTGCAGGTTTCAGTGGGCGTAGTCTCCTGAGAAATCCTCAGGAATAAGGGCTGGGAATTCTTCCATTCCACGTCCATCTGGCTTTGCTTGGGCGAGCTATGAAGTATGAAGAGCCGGTGAAGGTCACTAGGTCGATGCGTAGATTTTGGAGAATAATCGGGAAACAGTACCGGGAGTAGCTAGGCCTTGCTTGAATGTCGACGTGTGGAATATTAGGCACTAAAGCCTTGTTTGATGCTTGAGCGTGATTTGCGTGGAGAAGTAGGAGACTTCTCGATTCTGAGACCTATAGGAATGAGAAGCCTTATAGTAGTAGGAAAAACGTCGGTCAAATATCTCGGAGATATTCGGAACCTTCCTTCCGTTGAATTCCTTGCTTGAAAGATCGACGTTTAACTAGTAACACTAAAGCCTTGCTTGAAGGTCGTAAGAATGATAGGTCACTGGCCGCGCATTGCTTGAAACTGGGCGTGGAGACTGAGAAAACGTTGCTTGAAATATGCCCCTCGCCTGGTTTTAAATGTTCGTATGCTAATAGGCTATCGTGCGGTGTCGAAATACGTCACAGAAATACGATCACTGTATTGCCAGAAATGTCAGATCACGTTCGGGGTCCCATAATTATGTTATTTCAAGGACGATCATAGAGCATGTTTTTCCAGATCATGAATTAAATAAATAAGCGCTTGGCCAGTTTCAACACACGAATAATATATTGTACACAATAAATACAGGTACAAACGTGAGGTAATAAGCTAAACTGTGAATAAAGAATAACTATAACGAACAAGTAATAATATGGCTTACGAGCGACTACCAGCCTACAAAGGGGTCGAGGCTGTACACAAAACACCTGCCTGTAAACGAGGCTAGAATTTAGATACCGTCCCGTCCCTGGTTCCTGCCACAAAGTGAGTCTACTGTCCCAGCTCGATCCCCTCTTGTCTAGCGGCGAATCGAGAGCACAGCCGGCGCGCATGCGCAGAAGTAAATGATACCGATAGATGTCAAGCTGAAGTCGCGACAGAAATGCGCGTAATAAATAAGTTATATAAACAAAACCAAACGACAAACAAACAAAAACATCAGTAACTCTAAATTGTCCTTGTCCAATATGGATGGGTCTCTCTTCAGAACCTGGAACAGAAGACTCATCTAGGCCTAACACAACACTGTTCCTCTTCTGCTCTAAATGGGCAGGTCGTCATCTCCAAACTGGTCCTGTTCCAATAGGGATGGTTCTTCCTTCAAAACCTGAAACATAAGACTCATCTAGGCGTTACACACATTATTCCCTCCTCTTTCTGCTACAAACAGAGGTCGTCATCTCGCAACTAGGTGTTTCAGTAGCAGGTGGCATGTCTACTGCAGTTAGGTCTACTGGAAGCCGCTTACATCAACTAGGTCTAACCCTACACCTTAACAAAAGGTAGGCCAATGGGTGCATCCTCACGAGGAACGCTTGAGGGTGCTCACGTTGTTTCTTCTTGATACCATCTGAAGTGCATATTGCCAGGAACTGCATTGCG
Organism: Sweltsa coloradensis; assembly: GCA_024449915.1. Classification (NCBI taxonomy): domain Eukaryota; kingdom Metazoa; phylum Arthropoda; class Insecta; order Plecoptera; family Chloroperlidae; genus Sweltsa; species Sweltsa coloradensis. The sequence goes on along the minus strand of JAMZAV010011142.1, from coordinate 20,326 downwards.
TATTAAACATTTGCGCTCACCATTAACAAATTGTTTTCTGGAAATGGTTAAATGCATAATCTGGCATATTGCTTCAACTCAGATGCAGACACGTCCAGGCAGTGTTTGATTCCTGCATCTCTCTAACCCCCAAGAGCACAGCACTCTTCATCTGTAAGAAACCGAAAAAGAGATACTTTGTTCATTCGAATTACTTTGGCATCCAACAACCAATGTATGCTACCATTCCTACATAAGACAAATTCATTGTCAATTGTTAGCAATTACCTATCACTAGGTTAGGGGTTACCCTTGACCGGTTACACCATTAACTGGAACCTCAGTTTTCTGTCCTTCTCATGACAATGATTGAAAAACACATTTACCTTATACCGTATTTTACCTTCAGACATAGTTAACTAAATATCTTGGAGGCGCGAAATAATCTTGTGCCGTTTGAAGCGCCCTAAAACTACTGAATACTAATACTAATTAAGAAATATTGGTGTTATGGAATTGACGGTTATTGAATAGACTATGCTTAGGGACCAAGCTAAAGTGAGATAACAATGTTGAAAATATGGATTTCTTCTTAAAGGTTTTTTACCCTGGGATTTGGTGAAACTAGATCTATCTATTAACATTACTTTTTGGAATTATGACTGTTTTTGTTTTAGTTTATTTTCCTTGTTTGAAGGGACAGCTTATTGCCAATGCACCATCCATGAACAATGTCTTAAATTTTTGGCTTAATTATTAATTTTGAACTCTTAATAAACTATTGCACTTATACACAATTAATCTGTTTAACACAATTGTATGGGTTACATTAGGTATTAATATTTTTACTTAGTAAATTTTAATTTTTTTTAAGTCGAGGGGACATGGGTTGTGCAATAAATATGAAATGGCCCCTTTACATAAACATTTGTGCTCTGACAAGGCAATGTCGTATACAATACATGGTCCCTTAACTTCTAGCCTTTGAGCTAACATTTCTTGTTTCACAGTCATAATTAAATCACAGTTAAGTCAGTCAAACACTAAGATTTATAGAAATATTCCTTGTGACATGGAAATGCCCCCCATTTTTTAAATAAAACAAGATCATTGTATATGTTACATATTGGTTTAAAATACAGATCCAGGTCCAAACCTAGTAATAATAATATCTTTTTACTGAAGATAATTAATTGATTACTTCTCTAAAATTAATACACCTCACAACCATATATTTTTTAGTAAAAGTAGGTGAAGCTCATGATGCTGTGATTACAGTAATTGCTCATAAATCAATGTTTGTATGAAACAATTTATACATAATAATAATTCTGCATCAACAATCGTTGGTAACTCATTGATACAATAACATTTTTTACAACAAACTGGCATTTAAATGTCCAGTGACAGTTTTGCTGGGACATCAGGACTTCCGGAGGAATTTTTCCATTAAACTTTTAACATTTACTAAGTAACGGTAAACTAAAATGGGTAGGTGAAAAACGGCAAAAGAAAAGATTAAAGCATTAATCATTCAGAATTTAGTGGATATATTAGTTATGAAAACTGTATTTATTTTAACACCATAGTCTTGCTGTCTTCTTCGAAACGGCTTTAACACTTAAAACACTTTGCAAGGTTAGAATGGATACGACGCACAGAAATACATTACGTTTTGCTTACGCGATTCAAATTAGTACAAGTAAGTGTTCTAGACATAATTTGACCACGGGCTGCAACAAGATATGTCGAAAAAGAAGTATAAATATGTGAAATAAATAATGCATAAAATGTGTGGTGGTGCTCTAGTCTAGTATCGGTTCAGAAATGTTAAATAGTCAATGACGAGTGGGTCTGGTTCCCTGTTTGCCACTGCGTTCATTCTGATCCCTACAGACCCATTACCGCTCTTGTGACATCCCCGATGGTTGGGACTAGTGATGCGGTGGGCTCGCTCCCCTGGTCGTCCAAGCCGGCCGTCCTTTATGGGTCAAGCCGGGTTGCCCCAGGGTGCACGTGCCAGTCAATCAACGAGGGCCGCTGCCACCCGTGTTTTTGTAGCGCTCCAGAGTAGGTGTGCTCACTTGCAGACATCTTCTTTTTGTTCATGTACCTACATTTGGATTAATTGTTGTTTGACGATCAATACCATCTGTCCTGTCGCCAGTGGCGGTATTCCAGTGATTTATAAAGGGGGGTTCTATCACTTAATTTCATAGATATACGCGAATGCTTAAGTGGAGGTTCCGGGGGCTGGCCCCCAGGAAAAATTCTTAAATTATTTTTGTGAAAATCTGTGCGTTAAGCATCACAAATTGACCAACCTTTTTTTTTTTACCTACTAAAATCCTGTTTTTAAATCTAATAGTTTTTCTCTGTTTCAAAGGTCATTTTGGTGAAAGTGTGTTCAAAAAGGCATCACAATGACCACTTTGTATCGACTAAATCCTCTTTTGGGTCAGCTGGTATAAATTTTTTTTTGGGCAAAAGGTGGGGGGGGGGGGGGGGGGGGGGGTTTGTCCCACCCTCTCCTACTCCCTTGGATACGGCCAATGCTGTTGACTGAGTCCAATCAAAGGGACAACTTGTCCGTTCGTTTGGGCAATAGTTAGGGGCAAGGGGCTTTCTTTACCTTATGTAAAAATCTAGTCGTTCGCATGTGGAACTGGCCCAACCCTTTGGGACCAAGGTCGAACCCAGATCTCGGGATTGTCTCGTAGAACGCAGGAGAATCATTTTGGCGTCGTCAAATGGGAAATGGATTTGGAATTATTTTTCATTAAATATTCCCTTCCTATGTCATCGAGTCACTAGGAATTTAGATGGAACCATAATATTTTCATTTAGTGCGATGTGTGTGCTGACTATTTCGTGTTCATTTTATATACTAAGGTATACGGTAAGGTTAGTCAACCCGCCGGCGTGGCCGCCTGTAGAGATTTTGTAATGGGGGGCCACAGCTCGCTGTCTGTGGCGGCGGATGGAACAGGGGTCTGGGGGGTGGGGGCTCAGCTCCAGCCGCTGAAGGCGACACACTTTTTGGGATTAACGTTTTTGGGGAAGGCTTAAAACGTTTTTGAGAGTAAGAATGACTATTATTTAGACACATAATACCACAAATAAAACTATCTTACAAGTGAGATGATAAGAAAAAGGTGGGTATAATGATTTGGAAAACTTGGTAGATATTTTTAATTTTTAATCAATAACTTTTAGTGAATTCTCAATCGTATTTATGAGATATGAGAACATTATGACAATGATGAATAAATGTATAGCATTACAAAGCAGAGGGTCTTTCTGCCGTTGTAAGGACTTTGAAATTATCTAGTATACCCTCTTCTGATCAGACACAGCGAGATCTTGTTCAGTGGTGAATTTTAAAGTTTTGCAGGCGATCCTGCCGCGTAGTACTTCGAGTCTTGTTAGTACATGCGCTACTTTCGAAAAAACTCTTTCACACCGAACGAGTTTTTACAGGTATAACGGAAAACTCTTTTAATACTTTAGTGAAATGAATTTTAGATGGGTTTCTTTCCCAATGGCCCTTACCATTGAAGGTAAAGATGGGGGTCTCTTTCTTTAGGGATTGAAGCATCACAACGAAACAAGTCTTATCTCTGCCCTTAGTTCATCATTATCCACATTAATGTCACGTGACAATAAACGAACTTCCACACGTGCCATGTGGCTATTCCCAATCGAAATTTTCACGAACTTTTTCGTCTACCACACGGACCTGTTAGTTTCGCAGTTGTCATCGTCGTCGTACGTCAGTGATAATCAACGAGAGGATGGGGTCCCCCAACAACGACTACGATGAGTAGAATACTTCCCTACTTGTACCGAGCTGATGTTTGCGAAGATGGAGTTGCATATTTTCTCCTTCGCTATTTTACTATATACAGAGGGTGACCCTGGACCAAACGTCTTCAAGAACTTGATTATGAATACTTACAATACACGTATAATATTAAAATCTACATTTAGAAGTAGAAATTTAAGTACGAAAAAAACCTTTACCTCAGGGCAAAATATATTTCTATTTAGTAAGAACACAACAATAGGTGGCGTGAACAGGGATTTTAAAATAGTACAAAAGAGGGGGAAAAAAGGGGGAAAAAGAATAAAAACACAATAGTTTTTTAAATCTCATAACTTAATATCAGAATTAACTACTTATGATTCGCATAAAAAACTAGTTTAAAAAATAAGCGTAATGTAGAAACATTTTAAAATGATTGAAAACATAAGGCAGACACTGGCGCATAGGCGAACGAGCTTGTGGTCCCTAGGGTACATGCTCAGCCCTGAGATGGCATCTGAGAAGAAATGGACTTTAATTTTAAACGGACGTGTGGTGCAAGAACCCTTAATGTCTTCGCGATTACAGGCTTCGGATGGGCCCAAATTGCAGACCTGGGCTGTGATAATTCGATGGTGAAATTGTACAAAAGGGAATAGTTTTCTTTTTCTTGTCCTGCAATGTATACATAACCGGTTGGAGTGTTACTTGCGCTCTGGATCCACCAAAGTGATAAGACTTAGGCCTACCTCTTACTGACCGAATTTACGACAATAATTTTTCCGGAAAAGTCACAGTGAATTGCCACTTCTTTCCTCCGAAAGGGTTTATGGACAACATGATTTATTATGCAGCATATTGTGTCTTATATTATAGATAATTTCTTTGAACGGGAGAATTGCCTTATTAAAGGTATTTGCCGAGCATAACTATAGGCCCCTCCACAATTCTTTTGAAATCATTTTTTGCACGTGCCAATTGTTACCTCTCCGTTTGGTAAACGCTTAGTATACTCGTGATCAATGCGGTTCCCATGGGGAACCACTTAGGTTATGCTACCATCTACTAGATTTCTCATCCAAAGCAACTTTTTTACTTTTGCAGTCGATCATATGTACATGCATGCACGCTATGATTTCTCACATCGCGAACAACACTCACTTCTTTAACCAGCGCGTGCCGTGAGTTCATAATTCCGAATGGTCCAAGTCTATTGCCTACATAGCTTGGGTGGGTCTGGGGGCGGCAGCCCCCCAGTAATAGCACTCGCAGGGATTTTTTGAAATGTTGTTATTTTTCAATGTGTGATTTGGTGCGTTTTTAGAAGGCGTTTCAACAAAGCCCACAACATGATGACAGAAAAGATTAAAGGACTGTGTTTTTTGCCAACCATATAGAGTTCAAAGACACAAAATATTAATATATTTTTTAGTTTGAACATTTTATACAATATATTCGTTGACCAACACACATGAACTATGTCTGAGATACATGGGTGAGAACGCTTTTGAAAATCATTAGATGTGTAATGTATCATCAAGGATGTACATGATGTGGAGACTTTGTATGGTGCTTTTCACTTTTTGTTGGGGGCACACTGCTGGGACCCACTGTACTGGACTTGCCGTAATGCTCCACTCAGATGAGGTGGTACGGAGTTTTTCCTTTTGGTCGACCTCTTCAGTTCCAGTAGCCTGGACTTAGGGCCGGTTTGGGGCCGCCGCGGGTTCGGATCGATTGTTGGTGAAGAGCCTTCAGCGGAACACACGTCCGTTTCGCTGGCTTTGGCCCCTCGGACTCTGGTCAATGCAGGTGCCTGAGGCCGGGACCTAATTGTCTCTCGCCAGTCTTCGGAGATCTTAAAATGGATAGTCGTGTCCCTCCACAGCTGGACTGTCATCCACTCAAAGGTTTTCGTGATGGGCAGCGTGTTCCTAGTGTCTGGGAATTTTTGGATATCGTCAAGCTCGTGTACGTAGGATCAGAACTTCATTCGCATTGAAAGGATTTGAACGGGGCAGTCGTGGCATCAGGTGTATGACCGGAGGGAGTGATGGACCTAGGCATGTTCTTGTAGTTTGAGGCTTGGCGTGACCCTGGGGTTATTGGTATTGGGATAGGTTTCCGGCTTCTTTTAGGTGTGGGTGGTAGACATACCTGGTTTCGGATTGGGACGCCATTCCATTAAACAGTGCTGATTTCGTTTTGACATGGAATGTTTAGTTTTTTCATATATCCCCCTCTCATTGGGTGTAGACCTCATCGGTTGTACCATATAATCACCCTATGTGAAATATACTTGGTTAGTTTCTATATTGAGACGGGGCCCCCAGAGTATTCAGGCCCACCGAAGGGCGTTTGTTTCACGGATAAAATCGGGGATGCAGCTTCTTATGAATCGCAATTTTTGCTTTTAAACTCCACTTGTAGCGTTTGTATCAAAGTTCACAAAGCTTTTTAAGGATCACGTTATGGTCAGAATTTCAATAGCCTTTTCTTTTGATATTCAAAGACAAGCATGTCTCTTCGACAGTTTGTTCAAACTCAGAGAACTACACCAATGTGTGGTCAAGAGTCCGTATGGAATTTGCTGATGTATGCCCCCTTCGTTTTACTAAAGAGTCCTGATATATATCTTGGGACCCTGTTTTCAAGATATTGTCAATTTAAGTTTGATTAGCCTTGGGTATAGATTTATACTTCTTACCAAAGTACTATGTTTTGGTGGGACGCAGCTGTTTTGTAAGCTATCGAAAACTTTTCATCTTGACGGACCACCAGTGGAGCTTTTTAAACAACATCCTCTTGGATTTTCACTTCGTCGTAGATCAGCGAGCTGTATCGTCTGTGGCGATTCACAACCGGCATTCTCAAATCTTGTTCAATAGTTGACAAAACATCGTCGTGAAAACCTGGTTTTACGTGAGTTAAACTTTGTTGTTGATATAATTGCTTTTCTGGAGACAGTGTGATGACTTTACGCAGGGATGTGTATGTTGATGAGGACTTGGCCTTAAGATACAAACACCATTTAATAATAAGTGGGTGCCACCTTTTAGTAGGGATTCATAGTGATGTACAGCCGGGGTCATATATAAATCAAGAGGTCTGAAAGATACCTCTTTCACCGACATCTCGTGGTCAACTCTTGGTGCCATTATTTATATCGCCCTGTGAACTGCATTATCGATCGATGGAAGCCCCCTAGACTATTTGATGTTATTAATATTATTTAGGAGGCTTTGAAAGACTCTTGGTCAACAAAATAGTCAATATCTAGAAGGCAGTCAGAAGTGAAATACAATTTTATCAAAACAAAAGCATAAAACAAACTTTAGTGGTTTGCAAATAAGACTTGACAGCCAAGATAGAATTATTCGAAATTAATTAGAAACTAAGGCAAATATAAGAACTAAGGCATAGTCTTAATGCTATGCCTAGGCCAAGGTATCGATATATAATGCTCTCTTTACCTTCCATATTATATTTCTTCTAGGCTTGATAGTTTCTCTGGTGAATAGAGAATTTTCCTTTGACATTAGCAGCCATGTTTCTTATTTATGTCGAAAATGCAGTTCACAGGGCGATATAAATAATGGCACCAAGAGTTGACCACGAGATGTCGGTGAAAGAGGTATCTTTCAGACCTCTTGATTTATATATGACCCTGGCTGTACATTGGCAAGAGTTGCGTGCCGAAATTGATTTCTTGGTTTTAAATGATAGAAACCATTCACCCAAACATGATCAAGGTGTAACCCAAATTTTTTACAATTACCTTCAAAGTCCAACTCGCTACCTTCCCGTGGCTTGGCCTGTGAGTAGGGGAGTAGTGTATTCCCCAAAACTAAGGGCGAGCTCTGGCCGGTTGGGGTGCGTGTTGCAGAGAGAGCTCTCGCGCAACTTTTTATCACACCTTTCTTCATTCACACGGCCTTACTCATATTTATTTTCTTCTTTCACTTTTTTCGTCTCCATACTTGCCAGCCCTCTCTGCAACGAGCACTCCTCCGTTCCCACTCAGTTTAACCCATCCTATCCAACATCCTGACTCCTTCCCATTAACCCCCCTCGTCTGCCCTTACGTTCCTCCCATTGGAAAGTAGAAAAGATGGTGTTAATCCACAATTATGGAAAAAGAAAATTTGGAAGATGCCAATACAATTGACATAGGCACTTATAACTCTACTGTTGAGTGCCCTAAAACAACATTTACTAACTAACTAAAATTCGATGGGCATTGACAACTTAACTGTTATGTGCCGTAAAACCCCAATAACTAACTAAGTAGCGTCTATCTAGCCTACTGCGGGTGGCGGCGGTCTGACTGTGGGTGGCGCAGCACAATCAAGCTGTAAACACTAGGCCCATTTCTATAATTACGTTTTATCCTTGTTTTGTGAGTTGACACTAGACATGGATATACTGTAGGCTTGTGCAAAAAATGCTTGTAACCAAATAACAAGATATAGCATGTCTAAAATTGACATTTATATGGAAAATACGATATTGAGGAATACAAACAAGTCTGTAACTCACAAGTTTCCATGACTTCTCCTTCTCTTTGGAGTAAACAAGATCCTTTTTTTTTCATTTATTTATTTGTTTATTTTATATTATTTATTAAAAACTGTCTGCATTTATACATGATTGCATTCTAACAAGCAAAATATAAAACTCTTCAATACCAAGCAGTAAAGCGTTGTTCCAATCCCTTATATATACAGACATAAAAACAGAAAGTGCCATAAGAGCAGCCATAGACTTACTTGCGTCTCGCTCGTCCATTTAAACCAAAATATTTTCTATTCTGACTTTTCTGTGGGAAAATAATTAAAACCAACTTCTCACCTTTCAACTTTTCCAGTTCGGATTTCAATATATTTGTTATTGTCTCTTCAATAGAAACCGATTCGAGGACACTTGCAGCCTGTGTAATTGTTTTTTTTAATTTTTTTCTTTTTTTTTTTTTTTTAAATTTTCATTGAGGGCGAATTTTTTGGCAAGTGATGAAACGCTCCTCCTTCTTTTTTTTGCCCTGGGGCCCATGATGGATAGAAGCTATCTTCCTATCCTATCACTAAATACGAATTTATAATTTTAAAAAAATATACTAAACTAAAACATTGCTTCTTTGTTTATTCATTGAAAAATTTCTTCGTAAAGTAAAACCTTTTATATTAAATTTGAAATTTATATAATTTAGCAATCAAAAATTTTGATGGGCACTGAAATTTTGACGGGGGTTTGTGCCCTAAAACCCTAACTAACTAACTAACTAACTTTTATTGTTTTTAATTTTTTTCAATTTTTTTAAATCACAAACTTTAAAACGAGGGTCGAGATAGAGTCCATTTTATCATTTTTTTTGCAAATACGTTTTCTTTTCCCCTTAAATTGAGAAACCAAATATTTGGCCAAAGCGTGTCGATGGTTTTGGGTATCAAAAAAGCACCTTTGCCAAATTTGGTACGCGTCACCTTTTGTCAACTGTGCTGCTTGCAATGCAATCGTGGGAGTTTTTCCGGGTTCAGGCTGTGACGATACGGGTTATCACCTGAGCGTAGTTTTTTTTTAAAAATACACCCCCAATTTTTTTACTGTTTAAAAGAAACAATGACGTAATAGGCCATGTTTCAGTCTGTGGACGTTAGAGAATTTCAATGTTTTTTTTTCATAAGTAATAATTCAACGATATCAAGCACTATGAAACAAAATCCGATACAACTCGTTATGTAAGGGACGACATAGACCAATTTTCGATCAATAATTAAATAAAAACGTTTGGGCAATTTTTAAACACACGAATAAATATTTGTACAATAAAAAAAGTCAAAAAATGAGGTAATAAGCATAACTGTAAAAAAGAATAACAAATAAAAAAATTAATAATATGGCTTAAACGCGACTACAGCCTAAAAGGGGCGAGGCTGTACCAAACAGCCTGCCCGAAAACGAGCTAGAACCTAGAGACCGCCCCGCCGGGTTTCCTGACGCAAGTAAATCTAAAAAATGCACAAGAAATTAAAATAACTTGAAAATGAATAACATACCCCCCACCTGAAAGGGGGGGTTTTTAAAACAAAAAACCAAAGAGACACAAAAAAAAATCACAGTGGCCCTTTTTTCTAGGTAAGGGCACAGATTGTTAGTGGCCCGTTTGAAGAGTCCTCGTGGGGTTTGACCGTACAACAGCACGATGCCATCAGCACCGGGGTGTAGGTCATTCCCCGCCCAATTTTCCCCAGGTAAGGGGGGGAAGGAAAATCTTCTTTTATCATCACCAAGGAGTTAAGCAGCTGGATGTCCTGACCCTTAGCGCCCCTTTATGGCGCTGTTGGAGAGATAAAAATGTACTCGGATGAGACCCCCGCCAAAAAAAGTTTTGGGTAGTTTTTTTTGACCACACTCCCACCCCCCCCCAAGCGATAGTACTAAGTGAGGTAAGGTCAGGTTCAAAGGTGAAGACAAATTTCGGAGATGAGAAATGAGCGGGGGTAGTGGAAGTAAGTCATCAGGGTTTGAAGAAAGGGAGTAATAGGTCTAGATTAACGCCCAGGATTTCGTTTGACAGAGCAAGGAAATTAAACTCGAAAACTGAAATTTTGAGCATTGCCTATCAAACCCCCTGATGACCTCACTGTTTAACCCCCATTTTCCCATAGACCTCCAAGTGAGGTGATTTTGCAGGGTAATTTCCACGTTTTTTATCTTCAAAAAAAACCTTTTCTACGTCGGTTGATACGCCTCGGATAAAATAACTTGCGTAGTCAGCAAGTTTCATTTTTTGCTCCAACAAAGTAGAGCGTTATCGAAAAAGATTGCGATTTGGGTTTTTCCTCGTCTTGATATGAACATTTAAACGCGGCCCAAGAAAGGTTTCTGTGGTAGACCCATTACAAATTTCCAAGTGGATGGCCTTAGTGGCCATGAGATGAAAAATTAAAGTAGGTTTTTTAAGAGTGGAACGTCGTTGGAACGTTCTTTTAGCGGTATAGGCCCACAGTAGTCACACGCAATTTAAAGAAAGGACGCTTGGTTGTACAGGGTAGGGGGCAAATCACCCTAAATTTGGTTGTGTTTCTGGATTTCCTTGAAAAAATTTGATCATTTAAATATTCTTCGAGGAGAATTTTCCTTGAGGGCCAGTTTTTGGTCTAAATTCTTGCTAAGGGGGTTGTGGTCCGGATGAAGGGCCTTAAAATTTCCAACTCGACACCTCGGGGTTTGGCCCGTGAATGGGGGATTTTTTCCCCCTGAAACTAAGGGGCGATTTGGGGTCGTCGTCGTGGGGGAAACCCCTTTCCCTTTTTGACTACCTCCCGACGGGAGAAAATAAAAAACACGGCGGATGATGACACAGACGGAGACAACGACGTGGGGGAACCCCCTCCCTCTCTATATGCTTGTGGTGGTTCGACCAGCACGGGCCTGTCCACCCCTTGTCCCCCCGTGTCTCCCTTACGTCCCCCCTTTCGTCTCGTTTAGCCAAGTTGCATAAATATGAGACGAAAGCAATATCTAAAAAAAAAATGAAAGGGTTTTGAGATTTTTTCCCTTTGGGAATTTTTTTAGTTATGACATGGTCCCGGCAGATGAGGGGGATTTTTATTTTGTAGTCAAGTTCGGAGTTCTTTAACGACCCCCCTCCCCGAGAAACCCGTTGGTGTAAACGAAGGGGTTAAAGTACGTATTTTGCTGTTTGGGCTTGACTTAAAACCTTGCTTTGTTAGGTTCTTGACTTCACGGCATAGTGCGTTGCTGTGCAGACTTTTACCCAGTAGTTTCAGATTTTTGAAGTTGGGGCCCGCCCAGGGGCCCAACTGCCCTGGCGCACGACGTCTTTTTTTTTTGAGGAATCGCTTGACAGTGCGGGATTTTTGTTAGCTTGTCCAGCAGGAGAACCTTGAGCCCAATTTTGGGGTTTTTCTACTGGATCTTGAATAATTTTACGGGAATGATCAGGTTTTTCTTTTCTTCAAGAAGTCTGGTGAAGGGGGGCTTGTTTGATGCACGTTGGGCCATTCTCTGGAATTATGCTTGGGGCCAGGGAGGGCCAAACCACCACAGTTCAGATTTAATTAGTTGTTTAGGGGGAAAACCTTAGATAGAATGTCGGGGGGCTACGGATGAGCTGAAATGCTCCAGGGCACTGGTTATGGGGTTAATTTCTGAGACTCGATTAGCGACGAAATGTTTTCCACTTGTGCAAAGGGAAGCGAGCCAGGGGAGTACTTTGGGGAAATCAGCCCCAAAAGTATTAGCCTTGAGCAGGCCGGCCCCTTAACTCGTCGGCAACCGGGAAAACCTTTTTGGGCCAGTGAGTGCCCCGCACATTTCGAGTCTAGGAAGAAATTTTCTTCAAGGGGGCGAAAACGAGTTTTTGCGCACAGTAGATTAAACGGAGCCTACTTCTGGGGATTTTTCGCTGGGATGTAGATGCGGGGCCCGTATTTGTTTCAGGGGCATCAGGACCCGGGGGTTCAACGGATTTTTCGTCAGTGCCATGGGTAACTCTTCGCTTTGATTGAGTTTATTTAGGTCGAACAGCCTGGATCTATAGTGCATCCACGGGGGTGGCACCGATTTATCCCAGCTGATGAAAGTTCCCACAACTTTTTGTATGATGATTTTGGCTACAAGATCAGGGGGAACAAGTCCTAAAGGATCAATAGGACTTTTTTCAGGAGAATGGTTCAAAATAACTCTTTCTTCTACTTAACCTTGTGGTTCGGTTCGGGGGCAAGAAACTTTTCTAGCTGTTTTTGAATACGATCTTTTTTTCGGCCAACATTCTCATATGTTTTATTCGCACGACAATAGCGGAGGGGTTTTTAGATGCATCAAAGTCAGGGACAAATTTTTATAGGGTGAGACGTGCTTTACTGTCCGCGTGCTTAAAGAAACTTGCCCTTTTCTGCTTCCGCCTTGGCTAACTCACTGGGGTAGTCAAAAAACGATGCGAGAGGCTAGTCCTAAGACAATGCTAAATTACAGTCAGAATGATAGGTAGAAAAAATAAAAGGCAAGGAATAGTTTGGATGAAAGACGTGAAAAAAAAAAGTTTGGAAGAATAGAAAGGTGGCCTAGAGTAAAAACAAAAAAACTGGCCAACGGGAACCCACTTAGTACAAACCCTTGGTGACAGAGCTCGGATTGGGTACTGGGTCGAACAGGTGACATCGGTTTGTCGTCCAAGATCAGGCACGCGGTTTTCAGTGGGCGTATTCCGGGAGAACTCAGGAATAGGGCGGGGGAATTCTTCCATCCACGTCATTGGCTTTGTTTGGGGCGAGCTATGAATATGAAACCCGGGGTGAAGGCCCTAGGTCGTGCGTAGTTTTTGGAGAATAAGGGGGAAAAAGAGGGAGTAGTGGGCCCTTTGCTTAATGTCGACGGGGGAATATAGGCACTAGGCCTTGTTTGTGCTTGAGCGTGTTTGCGTGAGAAGTGGGAGATTTTCCCCGATTTTTAGACCTATGGGAATGAGGGGCCTTAAGAGAGAAAAACGTGGTCAAATATCTCGGAAAAATTTTGGGGAACCCTTCCTTCCTTGAATTCCTTGCTTGAAAGATCGACGTTAAAGAACCCACAAAAGCCTTGCTTGAAGGTCGAAGAATGTAGGTCACTGGCGCGCATTGCTTAAAACCGGGCGGGAGACTAAAAACGTTGCTTGAAATATGCCCCTCGCGGTTTTAAATTTTCGTAGGCTAATAGGCATCGTCGGTGTCAAAAAATACGTCAAAAAAATACGTCACGTATTGCAAGAAATTTTCAGATCCGTGGGGGTCCCATAATTTTTATTCAAGGACGACATAGAGAAATGTTTCAGATCAATGAATTTAATAAATAACGCTTGGCAAGTTTCAACACCGAAAAAATTATTGTACAATAAAAAAGGGTACAAAAGTGGGTAATGCTAAACTGTGAAAAAAGAATAACAATAACGAACAAGAATAATAGGCTTACGCGACTCAGCCTAAAAAGGGGCGAGGCTGTACAAAAACACCTGCCTGTAAACGAGGCTAGAATTAGAACCGTCCCTCCTGGTTCCTGCAAAAAGTGAATTACTGCCCCAGCTCGTCCTCTTGCTAGCGGCTCGAGAGCAAGCCGGCGCGCATGCGCAGAAGTAAATGATACCGATAGATGCAGCTGAAGTCGCGCCAAAAGGGCGCGTATAAAAAAAATTTAAATATAAAAAAAAACAAACACAAACAAACAAAAAATCAGTAACTCTAAATTGCCCTTTTTCCAATTTATGGTGGGTCTTTTTCAGAACCGGGAAACAGAAGACTCATCTAGGCCTAAACAACACTTTTCCTCTTCTGCTCAAATGGGGTCGTCATCTCCAACTGGTCTTGTTCCAATGGGGATGGTTCTTCTTCAAAACCCGAAACATAAACCCTCTAGGCTTACACAAATTTTTCCTCTTCTGCTACAAACAGGGGGTCGTCATCTCCAACTGGTGTTCAGTAGCAGGTGGCGTCACTGCAGTTAGGTCTATGGGAAACCCTACATCAACTAGGTCTAACCTCACCTTAACAAAAGGGAGGCCCAAAGGGTGCATCCTCACGAGGAACGTTGAGGTCAAATTTTTCTTTTTGATACCATCTGAAGTGCATATGCCGGAACTGCATTGCGTATTTAAAAATTTGCGCTCACATTAACAAATTGGGTTTCTGGAAAAGTTAAATGCAAATCTGGCATATTGCTTCAACTCAGAGCAAAACCTCCCGGCAGTGTTTGATTCCCGCATCTCTCTACCCCCCAAAAGCACAGCACTCTCATCTGTAAGAAACCCAAAAAGAGATACTTTGTTCATTCGATTTTCTTTGGCATCCCAAAAACCATGTAAAAGCACCTTCCTACATAAGACAAATTTTTGTCAAAATTTTTAGCAATTACCTACACTAGGTTTGGGGGTTTCCCTTACCCGGTTTTCACCATTAACTGGAACTCAGTTTCTCCTTCTCATGACAAAGATTTTAAAAACACATTTAAATTTTAAACCCTATTTTACTTAACATGTTAAATAAAAACTTGGAGGGGCGAATAATCTTTGCCCTTTGAAGGCCCCAAAAAAAACTAATACTAATATAATTAAGAAAAATTGGTGTTATGGGAAAGGGGCGTTATTGAATAGACATGTTGGGACCAAACTAAAGTGAATAAAATGTTGAAAAAAAATGGATTTTTTTAAGGTTTTTTACTGATTTGGTGAAACTAGATCTATCTATTACATTACTTTTTGGGAAATTTTGACTGTTTTAGTTATTTTCTTGTTAAAAGGGGCAGCTATTTCAAGCACCTCATAACAATGTCTTAAATTTTTGGCTTAATTATTTAAATTTTTAAAACTTATAAACTATTGCACTTATACCAATTAAACGTTTAACACAATTTTATGGGTTACATTAGGTATTAATATTTTTACTTAGTAAATTTTTTTTTTAAGTCGAGGGGGAAAGGGTTGGCAATAAATTAAATGGGCCCCCTTTTCATAAACATTTGTGCTCTGACAAGGCAAAGTCGTATACAATACTGGTCCCTTACTTTACTTGAGCTAACATTTCTTGTTTTACGTCATATAAATCACAGTTAATCAGTCAAAAACTAGATTATGAAATATTCTTGGACATGCCCCCCATTTTTTAAAAAAAACAAAAAATCATTGTATATGTTACATATTGGTTTATACAGATCCATCCAAACCTAGTAAATTCTTTTTACTAAGATAATTAAATTTATTACTTCTCTAAAATTAATACACCCCACAACCATATTTTTTTAGTAAAAAAGGTGAAGTCATGATGCGTGGGTACAGTAATTTCTCATAAATCAATGTTTGTAAAGAAAAAAAATTATAAAAATAAAATTCTGCATCAAAATCGTTTACTCATTGATACAAAAACATTTTTTACAAAAAAACGGCCCTTTAAATGTCCAGGGACGTTTTGGGGACATAGGCTTCCGGGGGAAAATTTTTCATTAAACTTTTTAACAATTACTAAGTAACGGTAAAATAAAATGTAGGTGAAAACGGGAAAAGAAAGATTAAAGCATTATCATTCAGAATTTGTGGATATATTAAATTTTTTGAAACTGTATTTAATTTTTAAAAATAGTCTTGCGTTTCTTCGAAAACGGTTTAACACTTAAAACACTTTTCAATTAGAATGGGTACGACGCACAGAATACATTATTTTTTCTTCGGATTCAAATTAAATACAATAACTAAACTAATTTTTACCACCCAACCCAAAAATATTCGAAAAAGAAGTATAAAAAATGTGAAATAAAAAAAATGCATAAAATGTGTGTGGGCTTAGTTAGTATCGGTTCAAAATGAAATAGCAAGACGAGTGGGTCTGGGTTCCCGTTCCACTGCGTTTATCGTCCCCACACACGCTCTTGTGACTCCCCGATGTTTTTGGGGCTAGTGATGCGGTGGGCCGCTCCCCTGGGCGTCAAACCGGCCGTCCTTTGGGCAGCCGGGTTTCCCCCCGGGTGCCGTGCCAGTCAATCAACAGGGCCGCTGCCCCCCGTGGTTTTTAGCGCTCCAGAGTAGGTGGCTCATTGCAGACATCTTCTTTTTTTTCAGTACCTCATTTTGGGTTAATTTTTGTTTGACGATCATAATCGTCTTCGCCCGTGGCGTATCCAGGATTTAAAAAAGGGGGGTTCTATCAATTTAATTTTATGATATACCGAAGGGTAAGTGGAGGTCCGGGGGCTGGCCCCCAGGAAAATTCTTAAATTTATTTTTGTGAAAATCTGTGCGTTTTAAGCATCACAAGACCAACTTTTTACCTACTAAAAACCGTTTTTAATCTAATAGTTTTTTTCTTTTTAAAAGGGCATTTTGGGGAAAGTGGTTTTAAAGCATCACAATGACCCTTTGTATCGACTAAAATCCTCTTTTGGTCAGCTGGTATAAATTTTTTGGGGAAAAGGTGGGGGGGGGGGGGGGGGGGTCCCACCCTCTCCTCCCCCCTTGGGTACGCCAATGCTGTTGTACTGGGTCTTCAAAGGGACAACTTTTCGTTCTTTGGGCAATAGTTTTGGGGCAAGGGCTTTCTTTACTTGTAAATCTAGCGTTCGCATGTGGACTGGCCCAACCTTGGACCCCCAAGGTCGAACCCCCGATCTGGGATTGCTGTAAACGCAGGGGATTTATTTTGGGGTGTCAAAGGGAAAAAGGATTTTGGGAATTTTTTTTCATTAAATTTCCCTTCCCATGCATCGAGTCCTAAGGGGTTTGATGGAACCAAATATTTTCATTTTTTCGATTTTCTGAAATATTTCGTGTTCATTTATATACTAAGGTATACGTAAAGTTAGTACCCCCCCCGGCGTGCGCAGAGATTTTGAATGGGGGGCCACAGCTCGCTGTCTGTGGCGGCGGATGGACAGGGGGCTGGGGCTCAGCTCCACCGCTGAAGGCGAACACTTTTTTGGGGTTAACGTTTTTGGGGAAGGCTTAAAAAAGTTTTTTAGAGTAAGAATGACTATTATTTACAATAATAACAAATAAAACTATCTTAAAATGAGATGATAAGAAAAAAGGGGGTATAAAAGATTTGGAAAAATTGGTAGATATTTTAATTTTAATCAAAACTTTTAGTGAATTCCATCGTATTTATGAGTAGAAACATTATGACAAGATGATAATGATAGCATTACAAACAGAGGGTCTTTCGCGTTGTAAGGACTTTGAAATTATCTATTATACCCCTTCGTAGAACAGCGAGATCTTGTTCAGTTGAATTAAAGTTTTGCAGGCGATCCTGCCCCGTAGTACTTCGATCTTGTTAGTACATGCGCTACTTTCGAAAAAACTCTTTTACACGAACGAGTTACAGGTATAAAGGAAAACTCTTTAATACTTTTGTAAATATTTTTTAAAGGTTTTTTTCCCAATGGCCCTTAAACCCTTGAAGTAAAGAAGGGGGGCTCTTTTTTTAGGGATTTAAGCATAACGAAAAAAGTCTTATCTCTGCCCTTTTCATCATTTTCCACATTAATGCACGTGACAATAAACGAACTTCACACGTGCCCTGTGGCATTCCCAATCGAAATTTTCACACTTTTCGTCTACCCCAGGACCTGTTAGTTTTGCGTTGTCATCGTCGTCGTCGTCAGGGATAATCAACAGAGGGGGGGGGTCCCCAACAACGACTACGAGAGTGAATACTTCCCTACTTGTACCAGCTGATGTTTTCGGATGGATTTTTCAATTTTCTCGCTATTTTTTTATATCAGAGGGACCCTGGCCAAAGTCTTCAAAAAAAGATTAGAATACTCCAAAACACGATAATATTAAAATCTACATTTAGAAGTAGATTTAAAACAAAAAAAATTTTCTCAGGGCAAATATATTTTATTTAGTAAGAAAACAACAAAGGTGGGGTGGGGAAAAGGGGTTAAAAATTTCAAAGAGAAAAAAATACCCAAAAAAGTTTTTTAAATCTCATAACTAATATCAAATTAAACTTTTGATTCGCATAAAAAACTAGTTTAAAAAAAAAGCGTAATTACATTTAAAATGATTGAAAACTAAAGGAGACACTGCGCATAGGCAACAGCTTGTGTTCCTGGGGACATCTCAGCCCTAGATGGGATCTGAGAAGAAATGGATAATTTTAAAACCTGTGGTGCAAGAACCTTAATTTTTCGGGTTTCAGGGTTGGATGGGCCCAAATTGCAGCCGGGCTGTGATTTGATGGGGAAATTGTACAAAAGGGAATAGTTTCTTTTTCTTGTCCCGCAAGTATACCCTACCGGTTGGAGTGTTATTGCGCTTGGATCCACCAAAGTGATAAGACTTAGGGCCCACCTCTTCTGACAATTTCGACAATAATTTTTCGGAAAAGTCACAGTGAATTGCCACTTCTTCCTCCGAAAGGGGTTTTGGACAAAATGATTTTTATGCAGCATATTGTGTCTTAATTATGAATTTTTTGAACGGGAGAATTGCCTTTTTAAAGGTATTTGCCAGCTACTAAAAGGCCCCCCCACAATTCTTTTGAAAACCTTTTTTTCACGTGCCAATTGTTACCTCTCCGTTTGGTAAACGCTTAGGATACTCGTATCAATGCGTTCCCATGGGAAAAACTAGGTTATGCTACCATCTACTAGATTTTTCATCCCAAAACAACTTTTTTTCTTTTGCAGCGATCATATTAATGCATGCACTCTATGGATTTCTCATCGCGAACAACACTCTTAACCAGCGGCGTGCCGTGAGTTCAATTCCGATGGGCCAAGTCTATTGCCTAACATAGCTGGGTGGTCTGGGGGGCGGAAGCCCCCCAGTATAGCCCCGCAGGGAATTTTTTGAAATGTTATTTTTTAATGTGTGATTTGGGGGTTTTTAAGGGGTTTAAAAACCCCCAACATGAGCAGAAAAGATTAAAGACTGTTTTTTTGCCAACCTATAGATTAAAAACACAAAAAATAAAATATTTTAGTTAACATTTTTTACAATATTTCGTTAACACACATGAACAGTCTGGATATGGGGGAGAAAGCTTTTTAAAAACTTAAGTGTAATGTATCTCAAAGGGTGTACTGATTTGAGACTTTTTTATGGGCTTCACTTTTTTTTGGGGGGCACATTTTGGGACCCCCATTTGTCCGGACTTGCCGATTCCCCCAGATGGGTGGTACGAGTTTTTTCCTTTTTGGCGACTCTCAGTTCCCGTAGCCTGGATAGGGCCGGTTTGGGCCCCGCGGGGGCGGGGTCATTTGGTGAAGAGCCCTTTAGCGGACAAACGTCCGTTCGCTGGTTGGCCCCTCGGACTCTGGTCAAAGCAGGGGCCTGAGGCCGGGACCTCCCCCTTCGGAAAACTTAATGGATACGTGTCCCCCCAGTGGACTTCACCACTTTAAAGGTTTTTGATGGGGAGCGTGTTAGGTCGGAATTTTTATAGGCAACTTGACAGGGGTCAGAACTTCATTCGCATTTAAAGGGTTGACGGGCAGTGTGTCTGTGACCGTGACCTAGAGTCTTTGTGAGGTGGCGGCCCTGGGGGTTTTTGGGTTTTGGGGTAGGTTTCCCGGGTTCTTTTTGGTGTGGGTGGTAGACCTGGGTTTTGGTTGGGGCGCCCTTCCATTACGGCTGATTTTGTTTTCATGGAAGTAGTTTTTTTTATATCCCCTTCATTTTGGGGGTAGACCATCTTTACATATATCACCTGTGAAAAATACTTGTTAGTTTCTATGAAAAGGGGCCCCCAAGTATTAGGCCCACAAGGGGGTTGTTCACGAAAATCGGGATGCAGCTTTTATGAATTTGCAATTTTTTTTTTAACCCCCTTGAGTTGTTCAAAGTTACAAACTTAAGGTTTATGTTAGAATTTCAAAGCTTTCTTTTGATATCAAAGACAAGCAGTTTTCGCAGTTTGTTCAAACTCAGAGAACTAAACCAATGTTGGGCAAAGTCCGTTGGAAATTTTCTGATTTGCCCCTCGTTTTTAAAATAAAGGGGGTTTTTGAAATTTTAATTTAATTTTTTCCCCCGGGGGACCTTTTTTTTTCCCC
>JAMZAV010011141.1:0-21864 GCA_024449915.1 Sweltsa coloradensis | reverse complement strand
CATGATGCTCACTCGTCTTACAACGATTTGAGTTTTACTATAGTCTAGTTGGCTAAGGCGCCCTTAAACCCGAAATGTGGAAGACCTGGGTTCAATAACACGGTCAGGAAGATTTGTTGATTTCCTGATTGTATTTTAAAAAATGTGAATCATGTTTTGAAATGCATACAATTCTATGGAAAACATGGCAAGTACGAAATATGAGAAAAGATTGCAAGGTTTACCCAGTCTCCCAGCGGAATTTAGGGTAACCTCGAGCGTGAATATTCGATACACCTTGGTCACTGCATACAATCACAGCATGACAAGAATGTTTTGATAAAAAATTACTACTTCCAAAACAAAGCCATTGTCGTTAAAATAAAAACCATACAGTTTAAGAATATGTTTCAATTTATTATTTCTTATAGGTTTAAATAGCAACGGATTTTTTTTATTTTGTAGGCAGTTCTCAGTTGTACCTTACGTTGTACCTTATATCTTGTAACGGATGTCTGTTTATAATTTCAGCTCAATCTATTTGGCCGTTCGGCCGTATGGGACTGGACAGACAGACAGACAGACAGACAGACAGACAGACAGACAGACAGACAGACAGACAGACAGACAGACAGACAGACAGACAGACAGACAGACAGACAGACAGACAGACAGACAGACATGTAATATTTAACATTTAATATTTAACATTAGGCATTTATCATTTAACATTTTACATTTAACATTAAACATTTAACATTTAACTTTTAACATTCAACATTCAACATTCAACATTTAACATTTAACATTTAACATTTAACATTTAACATTTTACATTTTACATTTTACGTTTTACATTTTGATTTTACATTTTACATTTTACATTTTACATTTTACATTTTACATTTAACATTTGACATTTAAATCTCACAGGCTCAAAATAATAGCTAGAAAATACGCCGTTACTAGGGAAACGCCAAGGTCGTTGATAGACGAGTGAGTGAGCCATGTGTTGAGTACCCGGAAAGATCCCCTTTCCTCCTGTATACCTTAGGCTGGATCTAGCCCAGTATGGGGAATGATACCGGGTATTTAACACATGGCTCACTCACTAGTCTATCAACGACTTTGGCGTTTCTCTAGTCTAGTTGGCTAAGGCACCCTTATACCCGGAATGTGGGAGACCTGGGTTAAATCCTCTGGTCGGATAACAATTTGTAGTTTATGGATTGTATTTAAAAAGATATTAAACATGTTTTGAAATGTATATGATATAACGGAGTTTAGTCTACACCAACTGTGACAATACTATGGAAAACATAGCCAGTACAAAAAAAGTGAAGATTGCAAGGTTTACTCAATCTCCCAGCGGAATTTTGGGGTACCTTTAACATGCAAATTTTGATACTCTTTGGTCACTGGATAACTGCTTCACAAATATTTTTTCCACTGCCTCCATTGCAACCGAGTTACATCTAAGAGGCAGTGATTTTTTTAAAACAAAACCATTGTCGTTACAAGAATTCCTACACATGTGAGGCCTATTTTTCAGTTTATTGGATGAGCGTAGCGATCGTAGCGAGCGAAGCGAAGATTCCATTCTTCTACACTGGAGAAAAAATCCGGAATGTTTTTTTTTTCTTTTTGTATTTTTGTGGTTTGTTAACACGATTCCGGCTAAACCGATACCCCAAATTTGCGAAAAAATTTTTATGGAGGCCTTCGAAATCTTTGAACTTAGAACTGCCACGTTTTGAGCGCAATCAGAAAATTATTTCTCATGAAAATCGCAATTTTACGATTTTTTTTTATTTTTAAAACATTTCTTCGACTTATAACACCTACATGCTTTATCCGATTGTAATTATTTTTTCACAGAACCTTAATTTTATGAATTTATATATTCGTGTGAAATTTGAGCGCAATTGAAAAATTATTTCTCATGAAAATCGAAATTTTTACCGTTTTTTTCTTTTGAAAAACAATTCTTTGACTTATAACACCTACATACTTTATCCATTGCAATGGTTTTTTCACAGAACCTAATTTATGAATTTATAGTTTTGTGTAAAATTTGAGCGCAATCGAATATTTATTTCTTATGAAAATCCAATTTTACGATTTTTTTCTTTTTTTAAATACGATTGATAACAAAAATAAAAAAATAAAGTTAATTTTTCATTTAATTTAATTTAATTTAAAAAAAATTCTTTGACCTAGTAATAATTTTTTCACAGAGCAACAGCAAATCCGCGTAACACATGGCAGCTCAATCACCAATTACGCTCATCCAACAACGCGGCGGGACTTAAGCGTTTTCCTAGTTATTTCTTGTAGGTTTAGATCGAAATGGATTGTGCTCATTTTGTTAGCAGTTCTCAGTTATCTGGTCACGGATGTCTGTTTATAAAATTTCAGGTCAATCTATTTGACCGTTCGGCCGTATGGGACCGGACGGACAGACATACATACATTGGACACAGTCACGACCAAGGCCCGACCGAGTAGCGTTATCAAGACGCGCTCACTCGTCTAATTACTAACCCCACAAAAACCAAAATTTGAAAAAAAAAAAAAAAAAAACGGCAGCCAAGCTCTCCTTCAAATGTCTTCGACTGTGAATGCTGTCAGATATAGAATTTGAGCCAATCTTTTCATTCATCCTCCCTAGTTTCGCATTGAAAAGAAGTTATATTATTTCTCCTGTTGACGAGCGCCAAGCCAACCATTTTCATGGTAAAAAAAAGTAAAAATTTTAAACTCAAAATCATAAAAAAAAATTGCTTGGCTATTTACCTTTTAAAGTTCTCGTAAAGTCAATATAAGATCTTATTTGACAGGATTATCATGTGATAATTCCACATTTTGAAGCAGATATGTGTAGAAAAAGCTATACGATGTACCCCTACTCGTAAAAAGAAATTTACGGCTACCGCAGTAAATTCAACCAATATTATTGCAACTGTACAGGCTATTCCACCACACAAATGATAACCTTCTTGCGAATAATCAATGATAAAGGTCACTTTTTCTATCTTAAATAAATGAATTGATCGTGTCACGCTCAAACATTGCGCCTAAAAAATCACACTCCAAATATAATATTAAAATTCTTATTGTCCCAAATACAAACAAAAGGCGAATGAGCTTAATGCCAATTTAAAGTCTAAAGATACAAGTAGAAATTATTATAAGTAACATTGTGCTAACGCAAAATTGCCAGCAAACTATGACTAATTAACTATTGGGGCGAACAAGACTATGATTTATTTACGATTATGCCTTTCGTTTAAGCCGATTCCATTGCAAATTTACATACTAATACTCTACAAAAGTAAAACCCACAATGCAAAAGGTCGTTGACGTATGTTTCAATCGTTTACATGAATAAAAAATCTCGCCAAGATCAAAACGTGTTCCAAAACATAATTTGATTGGACACCCCTGATAATCTATTGAATGAAACTAATTGTTTTTTGGCACTATAAACAACTGTTTGGACATGATTAATCGCATCCACCCTGCATTTTGGAATAATTGACAATATCATTGTAAAGTTTGGCAAAACGTACAAACAAATATTTTGTTTACGTTATCTGAATATTTTCGGTCACACGTTAAATCGCAACTAATAACGTCAGGAAAATTTATTTGATAGTATTCTATTAATAAACAATCGAGGCTTCAGGTATGCGAGTTTCGTTGTGATAACACAAAATTGATAACGGACTTTTGATGATAAACTATCGCAATGTGTAAAAAAGTCAAAATTTTACGTTTGACTAAACTTGCATTTAGAAACACTTACGCCCCTCAAAGAAGTATGAAATTTTAAGAGTGATGCAGTGTTCTTTTGGAATCATGCCTGTAAAGTTTCGTTACAATGGTTAATATCTTCTACCTCAAATCAATGCATAGGTCTTGACGCGCTCCAAATGTGCACAGATACATGTATCTATAAACTTTAGTGCAAACCTATAAGGCCGCTCCCGATAGTCGAGTTCTAATAATGAAGTTTTAAATATTCATTTTACTTTATAATCTAAGTTTTACTAGGAAAACGCTTAAGTCCCGCCGCGTTGATGGATGAGCTTTATGGTAAGTTTTTACTTTGCGTAGGACCACTTTTCCTTAGCAAGTGCTTTTTGGATGAGCGAAGCGAAGACTTCAATTTCACTGACCCCCCAAAAAATTTAGCTCCAATGTTTTTTTTTTTTTTTTTTTTTATTTTTGTCTGTTTGTTAGCAGGATTCCGGGCAAACGGCATAAGCGATCTTGATGAAATATGTAGGGGACCTTCGAAATCTCTAAACTTAGAAGTGTATTGTTTTTGGGTACAATCGAAGAAATATTTCTCATGAATATCGTACTTTTACGATTTTTTTCGATTTTTAGTGCGATATTTTCGTGTCATTTGGGCCGATTCTGACCAAACGGGTGGGGCTACAACGTTCATATTATACATGGACATTAAGGTTACGGTGATGTAGTACCCTTTGAAAGAAAAAGTTGAAAAGTTTGCCAGAATCCATAGAAATAAGGCTTTTAATATAAGTTTTTTGCGGTAAATAATAACATTTGAAAAGTAACAATAGAAACTTGACAAACAATCACCTACAATGCATAGGCAGCAAAGCAAAACACTTACAAAAGTAAAGATATACCACGCAAACTAAAGACTTAAAAAAAGCTCATCCATCAACGCGGCGGGACTTTAGCGTTTTCCTAGTTCAATGCATTGTAGTGATTGTTGTCAAGTTTCTATTGTTACTTGTTGGATGAGCGAAGCGAAAACTTCAATTTCACTGACCCCCCCAAAAATTTAGCTCCAATGTTTTTTTTTTTTTTTTTTTTGTATTTTTGTCTGTTTGTTAGCAGGATTCCGGGCAAACGGCATATGCGATCTTGATGAAAATTTGAGGGGACCTTCGTTTTCTCTGAACTTAGAGGTGTATTGATTTGGGTACAATCTAAGAAATATTTCTCATGAATATCGTACTTTTACGATTTTTTTCGATTTTTAGTGCGATATTTTCGTCACATTTGGGCCGATTCAGACCAAACGGTGGGGCTTCAACGTTCACAATTCACATGGACATTAAGACTAGGAAAACGCTTAAGTCCCGTCGCGTTGTTGGATGAGCTTAATTGGTGCATTGAGCTGCCAATTGTTATGCGGATTTTTCGTTGTACTGTGAAAAAATCATTACTTAGTTGAAGATTTTTTTAAAATTAAACTAAATCAAATAAAAATTTAACTTAAATTTTAATTTTTTTAGTAAATCGTGATAATTTAAAAAAAGGAAAAAAATCGTAATATTGAAATTTTCATAAGAAATAATTATTCGATTGCGCACAAATTTTACACGAATATATACATTCATAAAATTAAGGTTCTGTGAAATAATCATTACAATAGGATAAAGCATGTGGGTGTTATAAGTCAAAGAATTGTTTTAAAAAAGAAAAAAAAACGTAAAATTTCGATTTTCATGAGAAATAGTGTTTCGATTGCGCTCAAATTTCACACGAATACCTAAATTCATGAAATTACGGTTCTGTGAAAAAATCATTAAAATCGAATAAAGCATGTAGGTGTTATAAGCTAAAGAAATTTTTTTAAAATCGAAAAAAATCGTAAAATTGCGATTTTAATGAGAAATAATTTTCCAATTGCGCTCAAAAACGTGGCAGTTCTAAGTTCAGAAATTTCGAAGGCCTCCATAAAATTTCATTGCAATCGGATTATCGGTTTAGCCGGAATCGTGCTAACAAACAGACAAAAATACAAGAAAAGAAAAAAAAAACATTCCGGATTTTTTTCTCCGGTGTAGTGAAATGGAATCTTCGCTTCGCTCATCCAATTATGGTGATGCACCTTTTGAAAGAAAAAGATGAATAAGCTAGTCAGAATCCATAAATATAAAGGTTTTAATGAGTTTTTTTAGGTTTATAATACCAATTAACAAGTTATAACAATAGAAAACTTCACAACTATCACCTACAATGCATTCAAAAAGCACTTGCAAAGGAAAAGTGCAAAACAAACCGCAAAAAACGCAAAACAAAAAACTTACAAAAAACGCTCATCCATCAACGCGGCGGGGACTTTAGCGTTTTTCTAGTTAATTGTTATAATAAACGTCAAAAAAATCATATTAAAACCTTTATTGCTATGGTTTCTGGCTAACTTTTTCAACTTTTTCTTTCAAAATGTACTACATCACCATAATCTCAATGTCCATTTGAAATATGAACGTTGTAGCCCCACCCGTTTGGTCAGAATCGTTGCAAATGTCACGAAAATATCGCATTAAAAAACGAAAAAAATCGTAAAAGTACGATATTCATGAGAAATTTTTTCGTTTGTACCCAGAAACAATACACCTCTAAGTTTAGAGTTTTCGAAGCCCCCTTAATTTCATCAAGTCGCTCAGCCGTTTGCCGGAATCGTGCTAACAACAGAAAAAAAAAAAAGAATCCTTTGGAGCTAAATTTTTGCGGGGTCACAAATTGAAGTCTTCGTTTTCGCTCATCCAAAAAAATTAAGGGTTAAATATTTTCTTTAAGTTTAAGGGGGATATCAGATAATAATTTTATAATATTATATATAAAATATAATATAACATATATTTAAGTTACACTTTAGGGAAAAATAATCACGCTATTTTGAATGTTTTAAAACGAATATTAATTGAAACTTAACGATTCAGAAGACTGGGCTCCATTTCAAGAAGAGTTGGTATAAAAGTAGGAAAAACGCTATTAGTCCCCCCCCGCGTGATGGATGAGCGTTTTTGTTAGTTTTTTTTTTGGGTTTTTTTTGCGTTTTTTTTGCATTTTTCCTTTGCAAGTGCTTTTTGAATGCATTGTAGGGTTTTGTTGTAAGTTTCTATTGTTACTTGTTAATTTGATTAAAAACCCTAAAAAAAACTCATATTAAAACCTTTATTTCTGAGATTTGACTTATTTTTTAATTTTTTTTCTTTAAAAGGTACTAATCACCATAACCTTAATGCCATTTTGAAATTAACTTTTGAGCCCCACCCTTTTGGTTAAACCCCGCCCAAAATGTGACAAAATATCCATTTAAAAATTGAAAAATTTTTTAAAAAACCTTTATTTCATAGATTCTAGCTAATTTTTTCAACTTTTTCTTTAAAAGGTATACATCAACATAATCTTAAGGGTAAATGTGAAATATGAACGTTGTAGCCCCACCCCCACACGGAAAAATAAGTGTTATAAAACATTCCCCAAAATCAAATGCTTTAAAAAATAATTAGAGAAATACATGATTCAAAAAAAGCAAAAATTAATTCTTAAACTTTTTAAAAATGTTTTTCCAGAAAATTTGGAAGCATTTGGCTAACACTTAAATAATGTATTATTGATGCTTTTCTTAAAGGGCATATTGGAAGCTTTTTGAAAAACATTAAAATAATAAATTGTTGCTGTTTTCTTAAAGGCATTTTGGGAATTTTTTTCCTAAAATATATTTTTTAAAGTTTTTTTGAAACCTATTTTATTTAGGACGGCATAATAAATCAGCAATATGGTTTGCAGTTAGTATTTCAAAAACACAATCTAAAATGTTTTTTTTTAAAAGGCTTTAAAACAAATGCATTGAAATTAGTTTGTTTTAAATTTTTAAAATTATACTTTCCCCTTTTAAATATTTAAAAATAAAAATATAAAAAAAAGTATTTTAATTTTTTGTTCAATGAATTAAAAATTTGTACGATATAAAACAGTTTAGCAATTTTATTTGATGATGGTATAAATAAATATTCTGGAAATCAGGTTTTTCAGTTGTTAACATTTTTTAATGTCCGTCACTATTGGGGTAAAAGTTTTGGTTGCAGAATGTGATTGGAGAAATTTATTTGCAACTAATTATTGCGAAGTTATAATAAAAAAAAATATGAAAAAAAGAATAAAGGTAATGTTCGCCCTCCCCGTAAGACTGTTCAAAGGTAGATGCATATAATAGATACCAGACAAATTTAAGCCCGTTTTAGTATAGGAACAGTGGAAGCATTTTATTCCCACTTAAAAAAAGCATTTTTGCTGTATTTCAAAAATGGCAAATCAAAATTATTTTCTTAAATATATTTTAAAATTTTTTTCAAAAACGTATTTTAGTTTGTGGTTGGACAATACATTCGGCAATATGGTTTGCAGTTATATTCTGAAAAACAATTTAAAATGTGTTTTTAAAAGGCTTTTAATAAATGCATTCAATTTATATTTCGATTTAAGTAATTAAACTATACATTTCTCTAAATACTTATCAAAATTAAAATTCAAAAAAACATTTTTTATAACTAGTTTCGAAAATTTAATTAAGTTTTGTGAAAAAACTTTTCCCAATACTTTTGGTGGATAGTCTTAAAAAAATTTCTGAAATTATGTATTTAACATATTTTAATGAAAGAAGAGACAGCATGAATTTTCGTTATCGATTTTTTGCTTAACTAATTTAGCTTTTAGCTACATCAAAAGTCCCAAAAAATACACATAACACAAAAGTCCCCACTGAAAATCAGTTATAAAACTGAGTGGGTAGACTCTAAATAAAATTTTTTTATTTTTATTTTTTTTTTTTTCAAAATAAATTGTCTTTGATTAGACTTTTTTATGAATTTTTTCGCTCTTATGGGGTTTTTTTTTATTTTTCCCTTTTTATTTTTGTGATTTCGTTTTTTTTATTTGAGGGATTTTTATTTTTTTTTTTTTTTTGATGATTTTTTTACTCCTCTAGGCCTATGCTTTTATTCTCACTTTTATTGTGTTTAAAAAATGGTTTTAAATTTTAATATATTTTAATTTTCCAAAAGTATACACTGATATTATTTATAGAAGTGTCATTAATTTTCAAAAAAAAAAAAATAATAAATAAAATAATAATAATTTGCTATAATTTTCCCATAGTATAAACTTTTGGGCTAAGCCTACCAAATTCAGATAATTTACTAAAAATAGAAACCGTCTTAAAAATTTTTTTAATCATTTCCTACATTTAAACATAATGGGGTGGGCTTTCTTAAAACCCCGGGACTTTTACCTTAGTTATTATTTCATGGGGCAGTTGTTAAAGTCTCACTCAAGTAAAATAAAGATTTCAGTCCATTTGCCTTATTTCCTTTCCCAAAATACCATGAATCACCCTTTCTTGTGCCATGGAATAATTTATTTTAGGAAGCCCAAAGTTAATCTTTCGCTAAGATAACGGGAACCCCAAAAATTCTTCTTTTGGCCAAAAAGAATATCACTTGATAAGTAAGTCTTTCTAATACCAAATAATCAAAAACCAAAATCTTTTTTTTCCCACTAAAGTATGCGTAAAATTCAGGATACAACGCATAGCCCTTTTTTGACAAAGGGTTAGTAAATTTTTACATTTTTACTTTTAGTAATTGTACAAGAAATTTTGTCATAGTTCGTATGAGAACATTTTTTTACAGTCGTTTTTTGGTTTTTAAGCAATTATTTATTCAAAAAATTTTTAAAAATAAATTTCAGCAAAGATTTAAACCCTTTGAAAACCATACGCGTTTTTGATGTGGCAAAATTTTTAAATGAAAAAAATTAAAAAAAGCATTGCAATCCCTAACTCGCTACCCATAAACTCACAGTAAATAAATAGTTTAATACAAAAATTTAAATAAGTTTGTTTTAAAGAGTCTATCTACACAGCACAGAACTATTTTCAGGATTAAGGGGCTTGGTGCGATTCAAACACCAATTTGAGCGCGCGTGCATATTTTGATTTTTTCGAATACGGGCAGGAAAATCAATATATTTTGTTTCTTTTTTTCCCCCAAAAGGGAAAAAATTTTGAATCCTAGCACGTTGGCCTTTTTTCCCATTTAAGCCATAGTTTTTTCCCCCGCAAATTTCTCAAAGTCCAAGAAAATATGAAAAATGATCATTTCGGTCAAAGTTCGACTTAATGTGACAAAAGGGAGCGAAATTAAAAACGGCCAAGTGCTAAGATTCACATTATTTTTTAAATATGAAAAAAAAAAACTCATTTTTGTCGCCAAAAAAGTGGATAGGAGAAAAAGTAGAACACCTTACAAAGCACAATTTTGCTCCCTTGGTGGCGCCCCCTAGCGAAATCAGATGTCTCTGCCTCGAAGCAAGTGGGGGGGGAAAGGGGTAGATCGGGACACGGATGTGCTTGTCATCGTTTACAAAACACAATCTGCTTTTTTGGGGTTTTTTTGCAGTTTTTTACATCTTTGTAAAAAATTATAATACACTATCAAAAATTTAATGATGATGAATATTGTGTTAAACGTCATTTTTATTGCCATATCTATTGGGATTTTGATGGTGATAGACGAGAGTGAAGAACAATTACAGATAACCTATGCCTTGTGGGGGATTCGAATCCGCGTCCTGCTAGTGAATTCCCCAGCGTCCCTAGGGGCGAGACTGCGCCCGGGGAAACAAAATGGGAATTGAGACCCCTAAAAACATGTATGCGTTTTTTAATTGAGATTTTATTTTTGATTCTCCGCAAGGAAAAGGTTTTGTAGGTCCCTTTAAACCCAAATCTTCAAATTTCCCCGCGTTGTAAGAAACTAAGAAAATATTGTCTACGATGTCTAGTAATTATATTATATGTACCAAACCGAACCTTTTTCTATTTTTTAGATATCGTTTAGCGTTCTTTCGCACATAAAAAAAAAAAAAATAACATCGTTGCAAACGCAGGGTAGTGGGGCCCTTTTCGCCCTTCATATCCAAAATAAATACTTTTTTGTAGGATCCCCGTGTAGGTTACACTTTAGTTTTAACCCGGGTGGACCCTTTTCAGGTGACTAATAGATTATTGGAATGGGGACAATGTGAAGGAGAACGGGGGAATTAAGAGTAGTCAATCCCACATTTGCATTGCGACTGAGAAAAGTCGGAAAAAACCTTTCATCAGGTTTGCCGGTTTCGACAGGATTCAAACCCCGGGGTCATATCCAAGGACAGACCACCTAGCACTACGAACGATTGAATTATTTAAAAATTTAATTTCTTCCCGGGGGGCAAGCAAGCTCCCAAAAATGTTGTGGCTTTTTGGCCCCAAAGGGTGGCTTTCTGCTTCTATAGCGAAACGTCGGGGTTTCGATCCCGGTTGAATCAACCCAAAATCCATGGGAAGGGTATCGATTACACCCACTGAGAGGTGGTTAAAACCCGTCCTAGCAACAAAGCACAAAGAATTGTAAAGGTTTTTCCAATATTATCCATGCTGACTCATCGCGGTGACTCATGGTAATCTGTGAACCACGTTTCAAATGCCCGATTTTTTCGCCAATCGTGGCGGTCGGTGGATCTTTAATAAGTCCGTCACTGAAATAACTCTTTTACTGGGGGGAAAGGGACTCTCTTTTTGGCAATTTTTTTTTTTTTAACCCTTTTATTGTAACATTGTTTTGTTACCAGAACGAAAATATATCATGCATAGAGGTTGGGAAAAATTTAAACACCACGCTGGGTCTCAATTGCAGTTCAACGTACTTACGAACTAGGGGAAGAAAAAAAAAAAAAAAATCCTCATGCAAATTTCATTCTGTTTTTTTTCTCTGTAAAATTTAATTACATTTATTTCTGTACATAGCCCTTTTTTTCCCTGCGAGTGGGACGTGGATTTTTTTTTTTTTTTTAAAAAAATTACAGATCGCTTATGACATGATTTTCCAAGAATTTTGATCATTTTTTTTTATTGAATATTTACGTTTTTATTTTCCGGGTGTAACAAAAAATTTGGTATTTGCTTGGGTAAGTTATAATGTTTTGAGTTATTATGATACTAAAAATAGCATATATTGAAAAAATTTTAATCCCCAAACCCCTTTTTGGGATTTTATTCTCCCAATGCAACTGCAATCGCTCGTTTAACCTTGAAACCTTATATTTCAAAAGTGTTTTCCCTTTTTATTTTAATTTGCAAAGACGTTTGTAAAAGCAAAAAATCCGGGGACAAAATCACTAAGTAAAAAAACCTATCATCGGTTTTACAATGCAGATAAAATCTTTTCATTACGTGTGAATGCCACTTGAAAAGGGGTTGCCGAAGAACAAGAAAAACAAAAAAAAGAAACTGAACATGATCATTTTTACATTTAGTTTTTACCTTTTTAAAAAACTAAATATATTGACCTAGTGGGAGACGAAATACTAGTGACCAGTGGAGGGCGTCGCGACGCTAATTATTTTTGCCCTGCGTTTTTTTGTTTTAAATACTACATCACATTATAAGTATTTCACGCGAGTGTAGGAATGACATAGTGAACTAATGTACCTTCTATTGTGAATAGTGTAAATAAGAATTCTCCAAGTTTTACGTAAATAATGTGTAATAATCCTAACTCCGAGGTAGACAGCCTGTGTGTGACGCATTATAAAATTATAATAAAACTACAAATTTTTTTGGGATTTTTTTCCGTGATTTTTTTGGTTTTTTGAAATGTTTTTTTTATATGTATCCGGAGCCCAAAATGCCCACAAACTTTTTTATTGTTTTTATTTTGGGTTTGGGTAAAATTTTTTTAATAAAAATTTTCTGCGAATGTGTAAACCCTTATGTGAAAATACGTTCTAAATATCTTTGTTATGTGTAAAAAATAATTTTTTTACGGGAATATCTTTCTGAGTATAGGGCTATATTTGATGGAAGTGAGCGCGTACGTGAATTAAAAAAACGAATAAATAAATTCAATTTTGTCTTCCCATTCATATATAATGTTTTTCAGTGGGGGCAGTCCAAAACGCCCAACCCAACCCTGGGGGCCCCGACGCAATCGACGAAGTGAGGAAAACCCAAAACCAAAGACCCCGATATTTTTTAATAAGAAATAAGCAACGTGGTTGGACAGTGCGAACCCCCGGGGTCAACCCAGAAAAACAAGGCCGATTCAGAACAACTTAAAAATTTATTATGTGCCTCGCGGGGGGAGGGCCCCAAAGTCACCTTTTAAAAATTTCCTGGGAAATAACTGATGCTAAAAGCATTTAAAAAACCTTCGGACTTAAGGGGGAATCAAACCCCATGGATTTCGCTTTTGGAAGCGAGACGCTACCACAATACAACGAGCCACAAATACACTTGAGGTAATGCCTTGCTTAAAAAAATTTAAAATTTCATTCATATCTGAAAGATAACTTTAAATTTAAAAATATAGGCTATAAATACACGATCCAAAAAGATTTTTTTTTTATTATTTATTTTTTATTTTATTTAACGTCTATCCTATCATTTATAAAAATGTTTAAAAGGGAGGACAACAAGATATAAAAATTAAAAACATTACCAAAAAAGTGTCACTTTTTCAGAGGCTTCTTCACAGAGCGGGGAAGTTTTTGAAATTATTTAATTTTGGGTTTGGGGTTTATTGTTCGGGGTTTTTTCTATATCAATAAAACCAACTCGTGGGTTTTTTACAAGAGGCTACTTTACCTATCCATATTAAAACGAACGAGTGAATTTAAAAAAAATTCCCTACTTTAAAAAAACGAAACACTTTTTGCGAAACCACGTTCCCCTTTTTTGAAAATTGTTAAATCGTAAATCGGGTAATCTCATAAACAGTCAAGAGTAAAAATGGACAGGGGACAGTATTAAAAAGACGTTTGGAGGTTTTTGACCCCCCCCCCCACTGATTTTATCCCAAACAGGATTGTGTAAAACTCGTTAATTGAATTAATAAAGTGAAAAAAATTCAAATAGCTTTACCCGACTAGGGTAAAAAAGGGAAACCCCGCCTCGTATGGATAGAACACTAACACAAAAATCTTGCTGTTTTGGTTTAGGGGACGATATGGGGGCGAAGGTCAGCATGAAAAAAGAGAATGAGTTTAAATCGAAAAACGCGATAGTTTAGTACCGGAAAAAATAAATGCACTAGTTAATAACAAAGAGTATAAGTTGATTACTCGTTGCTATGCTATATTGTATTGAGACGTTTAGTTTTTAGGACTAGAGTTTATATTTGAAAAAATCTTATATTGTTTTGTTTAATCTAAATGAAATTGGGGATTCATTATCACGGGAGAAACACCAATTTTGGAGCATAGCCTACTGTGTAAAATAAAAATTTTAAAATTTTTTTGCAATGTTATTCATACCAACACCAGAAAAAAATTTCGGATAAGGGTTAAACTGGATATTATATTCGATTTACGATGCCAGCGTTTAGGAAAATCCCCCTTCCCCTGCCAGCAATGGAAATGACCCTTTACAGTGTTATAGTCCGATGAGCCGGGGGCGCAAAAAATCAGGGGGGCTA
Organism: Sweltsa coloradensis; assembly: GCA_024449915.1. NCBI lineage: Eukaryota > Metazoa > Arthropoda > Insecta > Plecoptera > Chloroperlidae > Sweltsa > Sweltsa coloradensis. The sequence continues at coordinate 7,594 of JAMZAV010011141.1, read as the reverse complement.
CTTTTTCGGGCCTACCCGACATTCATTACCCCTTTTGCTTTGCGATACGCCCTGTTTTGTTGCGGTGGGGGTGACTAAATTTTTTAAGTTTTTCACCCTATCTCCCTCCCCTTCCCCCTCCCCCAAAGCGCAAAATTTTCCCGATTTGGGGGGGGGGAAAAAATTTAAGTAATCCGTTAAATGTCCCCCACTGAGAGGGACTTAAATTATAGCCGACCTACCAACCCTGAGGCGCCGCACCACAAGCGAATCGTATGAATGTATATTTTTTAGTAAAGCAATCCTAATTAGAAGATTTTAATTTTAAATACCTTTACATTTAAACAACTTTTGTAATTAAAAATCCACCCCTGAATCGGCATCGAATTCTTATTGAGTTTCCTCAAAAAATCCCGTTTGTCAGTAGCTTAGTCAAAAGACGCATTGCTTATTAGAAATTCAACTGTATTTTTGAAGCAAGTTAAATGTTATAATCACAATTAAAAAGTCCAAATTATTTTAAAAAAAAATTTTTTTAAAAAGTATTCAAAAACATGTTTTCAAGAAAGTGATCGATTTTAGTTTTCCCAAATTAATGCAACATAAAAAATCACTTTATCCGGTAGTCGTTTCGTTACTGTGATGTGGCTGAACCAAAACTGTGAGCCACCCCGATGGGGATTGAAACGAAAAAATACCCCCGGAAGTATTTAAAGGGACGTAAAAAATTTAAAAAAACATTTCAATTAAAAAGTTGAGCAGCCCTGTGGCTAGGCACAAATAGCCTGAGACCCTTCCCTTTGGGCCTGGGGGGTAGTAAATAACAATAGACAACTCAACCTTATTGTGCATTTTATTATGTTTCAACAGGTCTCAGTCCTACTATTTTTTTACATAGCCTAGGGTTTGAACTTGAGGGAAACTTTGCACTTTGCAACCCAGGCCCAATAACTGGGTTTAGGGCCAGAGCACCTGCTCATAGGCCAAGGGCCCAGGCCTAGGCTAGCCTGTCCCCTGTCATCCACTCGCACCAAAGGCCCCATGCCTGCAGCCTAGGCCTAAGCCTAGGGCCCATCCATGGTTAAATTGTAAAGCCCACGAGGCCAAGGCTAGGCCTAGGCCTATGTGTCCCAGGCCTAGGCTATTCAAGATATTTAACCCTTTAACCCAACTGCCCTGGGCAAAATGCCCAGGGGTTTGGCCTACATACCCAAAACATGGTTTACATTTTAAAAAAATGAGTAAAGTTAACCCCCGGGGATAGGGCTATTTGGGAGTTTTTTTTCGTTTGGGGCTCAACCATTCAAACCCAAAAGGCTTCGCAGCCACCCCCCAACCCGCGCTTTGCGCGATACCTAAGGGCCCCGTTCAATAACTTTTGGGTTTTGTCTTAAGAAATTTTTATTTGGTTGTTATGGTAGGGTAACCCGGTAATAAAAATCGATATCCGATTGGTTAGAATGTTTCGGGCCTGTCATAATGAAGTTTCCCTTTTCATTGACGTCGTATAAAAACAAAAAGTCGATTGGTCCCTCGTAAGGGAATTTGTTTTTGTTATAAAATTTCTAGGCGTAAGACTAAAAAAGCAAACAATTTAAACGTATTTTTTATCCCCTTTTAACTAAAAAAATTTGTGGAACGCGGCCTAACCTAACCCCGTACCGGTATAATATGAAAACCTACACTCCGTAAAGTTAAAAAGTTTCCGCTTTTTTTATTGGAAAGGTTTAAAACCTTCGGAGTGAACCCTATAAGCTAGTCGTCGGTCACGAGATAGAGGCTTTGGCCACCACCCAGTGACCTAACACAGGTAATAGCACCAAAAAAACCCCGGGAGGTGTTTTAGTTCTATGCAAAAAATTTGCGTTTCAAAACTTATTTTTCTATTTTTTAACCATTCCTTTAGGAGTATGTTTTTTCAAATGATTTATTACCCACTCATTTGGCTTCGCGCGACGCAATTTTAACCAGAGAAAAGCGCTAGGCCTACCGTTTAGATATGTGGAGAATCCCCAAAGGGGGGAAATTTTTGGTTTGGGGGGTGGGCCCAAAGTTTTTTAGAAGGTTTGCATTAGGGCACTTCTTTTTGTTTGAAAGGCATTTTGGGGGTTTAAATTAAAAATTATCATTAGGCCCAGGCCTACCACTTTCATCATTTACGATCGTACGGGAATTTTTATGGCAACCTGGAGCAAACAAATCTTTGACCGTACGAATAATTTTTTATTTTATACGGTGACCGTAGAATATCCACAGCCCAAAAAGGCCTTGGCCCAGGGTACATCTAGGTTTGGAAAGGTGCTTTTCTAAGAGTAGGCCTAGGCCTAGTCCTACCTAGACCTTGGGAAAAAACGTTGCAAATTTTTTAAAAAATTTTTTTTATTTTTTCAGTAGGCCTTTAGGGTTTTAAGCCTTAGATGGGTTCGGTAACGACAAGTAGTTGGTAGTAGGGCCCAGGCCAAAGCAGTTTATTTTGGTACCGGGAGGCCTAAAAAACCCCCGAGTAGGTATAGAAAATCACCTAAAACGGCAGGTTCAAACTTTAAAGGAGGATCATCTTATGATGCCTGTTTTTCACACGAGCCAAGTTTGACGGCCCCATCCGGAGGATTTGCAGTCTCAGTTATGTTTAAAATGTTTGGGCTATAGGCCTAGCCCATAGTCCTACAAGCTTTTTTTCTGTACTGGGATGGTACCCGTAGTCTTACTGGGGAAACACCGGGTGAGGCCCAATTAAATGATTAAAAAAAATAAAGAGTCTGCAAGAGGCCTTTTCTAATGAAACAGTTGCTTTCTTGAACTTATAATCATGTTTCACCCGTACGTAGCGAGACGGGTGGCTCCTCAACCCAACTGAACACAGTCTAGACTGAGTTATTTATCTGGCAAATCTAGGGGGCTCAGTTCAATTCCTATAGGCTAGGCCTAGTAGGCCATTACGGTACTGACTCGGCTTGCGTGATAAACGCCGATTGAAAACCCCAAATAATTTAATTTATTTCTAGATTTTTTAGTTGGAAAATTGGAAACAAAAGTTAAAAGGATTATAATTTTTGTTAGGCTATATCAAAAATTAATTTTATTATTTTGTAAGTATTATTAAAAAAAAAAAACTCTTTGCTTATGTTTCCAAAAGGTTTAAGTAGGCCCAGGCCCACCTAGAATTTAAATTAAATTAGGGGAAAAAATGTTATTTTTAATTTGCAGGCCTATAGCCTATAACGGTAGGCTTCCTAGGGCAAAGGCAGCCCCTATAAGGCCTAAGGCCTATAAAATAAACAATTTGTAACTACCTTAAAGGCCTAGGCCAACCATTTTTGTTGTACAGCCCAGGGGGGGCTTGGGTAGAGATGGGCCCTTTGAGTGGAAATTAAAAAAGGGAAATTTTTGATGCCAGGGGCTTACAATGACCAAAAGTCAGTCAAAATAAAAAGGTAGCCTACCTAGGCCTTCTATTTTTCTAAAAGGGTTATATCTAAGGCCCATAGTACTACGGGACATTTGGCAACTTCGTTACCCAAACCATTATGATGAACGCGTTCAATGGTAATTTAATTATTGATAGAAAATTTGGGGAAGGGGTTCTTGCACTTTGCCCCTATCAAAAAATCCAACAACAGCAAATTGTTTAATTTTAAAAAATTTTAAGGGAATGTACAGTAATTAAGTCGAGTAGGCTTTTCCTTTTAAGAAAGAGCAATGCCAACTAGGTAAAAAAACATATTTTACCAATTTTTTGGACGGTCAATTTACCCGGGTTTTCATCCCCAAATTAAAATTTTCTTTAAATTTTTTTTCACACTTTCAGAGGTAGGCCCTACGTAGGTTTTTGGAAAAAATAGTTTCTTAGTTTTAGGATATATGGTTTGTAGTGAAGTCAAGAGATTTTACATAAAAGTTTTTTTTTTTGGATTAAGGCCGTCAACCCAACCCTTAGTCATAAGCACCATCTAGCCTAAGGGGGGGGGGGGAGGAGGGGCCCCTGGGTCAGAACCAGCCCCGGTAAGGGGAGGAAGGGGGGCCAAAGGGGAGGGCCCATTAACCAGCCCCTTTTTGTAATTTGTCTGTATAGGCCTACCATTTAACTTTCAACCGGGGCATTCAAGTATCTTCTAAAAAATTACTCCAGTTCAAAGGAAAGTTAAGAATATTAAAAATAAAAATAAATGTGGTCTGAATTTTTCAACTCTTAACTTTGGAGGCATAGCCCTCCCTACCCAAATTTTTTATGGTTTTAAAAATGTACACCCTCGGGGTTTTTGGCGTCCCATTCTTTGAATAAAAATGTTCTAAGCACTAAATTTAAAAGTGTTATTTAAATTTGAGGCTCAGGTAGGCCCTAAATAGTAATTTCCTTTCGTAAATATATTTTTTTCATCCAAAAAATTAGGCCCACTGGTTTTTAAAAAAAAGCCATGTGCCCGGTCATATAAGCAATAAGTACCATAAACCCGAAACCCCCATGCTATACGGCAGGGAGTTTTTTTTCATGGGGCCCTGTTTGTTTTGGAGCTTGTAACAAGAAAAGTAAATTTTTAAGGTGATTTTTGTTTTTGTAGAAATACGGTAGATGTTTTTAAAAATTTTAAACAAATGGTTGGGGGCAACAATAATTAATAAATAAAAATTCAATGTATGGGTTTTAAAAAAATATAGTCCCATAAGTTTGGGGCCTGAAGCAAAATATCTTTCAGTCCCTTAAAAAAAAAGGGGGTTTTTTTACGTATGAATAAGGGTTTTTAGACAGAAAAGAAAATAGTGCTGACACGGTAAACGGCTTGGTGGTTTTAAAAATTTACTAATTTTATTTGTGATAAAATTTAAAATACCTGCTGTGCCAATCACTTGAAAAAAATGTTATTTCCCCTTCCCCCCTCGACACAAATACACCAACAAACAATGCTGTGTCCCAGGTCATTTAACCCCTTCGTTTGGGTTTTGGGGGCTCTTTATGTTTATCACGGACTGGGCCACCTGTCTCAAAGTCAACCACTGAAAGGGGGAAATATTTAGGAAAAATTTAAAAGGTTGGGATTTCCATTTGTAGAAAAACACGTTAAAAGTGGTTAGTAAAGTTGTTTAAATGTTAAGTGCATTTTAAAAAATATGGGCAGCCCTAATAGAAAGGTTATAATGTTTTCCCCGGGACGATGTATTCTAAAGAAGGCGTGGAAATTAACAAAAACCCAATTTTTTTAATCGGGTCTTATGTCCCAGTAGCTTTTGTTCATTTATGGCCCCGTTTTGGGGTTTTAGGGGCCTAGGCCCCTATTGGAAAAAAAACAGTAGGCTACCATAGCCTTGGGCCATTGGGGTATGTAGAAGTATTGAAGTAAGCTGAATTTTGTTTCCCGTTTTAGCTTCAACAAGAATGCCTGTTCCTAAATACTGCACCTGATCAACATGGGGGTCAGAATTTGGGCTGAATACTACCCCCACCCAGAGAGAAGACAAGGTTGAACAGTGTATTTGTTTCAGGAATGTGCAATTTTTTACCCTGCAATCAGTGATTTTGGCAAAAAAATTTTTTCTTGTTGGATGAGAAAAAATTGAATCTGTCCCTAAGTGTTGTTAGTAACTTAAATTGCATTTTTTAATATCCATCTTTTTTGGGGAGCCTACTTATTTATTTAATGATTTTGAATTTTTTAATTGGTGAACAATCCAAACACAAAAAAAAAATTCAATAAAATTGTGCTCCCCCATGAAATTAATTGCTTTAAAAAACGTTTTTTAGGGGGCGAGCAAATAGGTTCTAGGGCTATCAAAATGCAATGTAAGAGCACGCTAAAGGCCGACCAAGAAATATAATTTTAAAAAAATGTTTTTCATTTGCAAGGACCATTTTTCTGTCTACATGAAAATGGGGCTTTGCTAAGGTTGGGTTTTGTTCAATCCAATCCTACTTTAAAAGCTTTTCCGAGAAATTTTGGGTGAACCCGTCAAATTAGTGGCTAGAAGGGGTATATATTTTTTAATGTTTTTCTTTCTTTATCTTTTAATTTTTGGGTTTAAATTGTTTCATGTTGACTGTTTCCATTTCAATATTTTAACTTCTTTTCTCCCCAAAAAGTAATAAAAATAATTAGGGTTATTGTAGGGCCTACCCAATTTGAAAACAAAAAGCAATTTTTTTTAGCAAGGGCCCTTGGGCCGGCCCCCGGGCCCTTTTGTCACTGCCCGGGGAGAGGGGCTAGGGAGCAAGGGTTTCTTTAAGTCCGTGTTTTAAAAGGATGGATAGAAGGGGCCAACTCTGCCTGTAAAAAAAAAAATTTAAAAAAAAAATACGGCGGGGGTTTCATTTTTTTTCAATTTCCGTAGTTTGGTATACCCGTATGGTTTTTTATTATTTTTTTTTTTGAAACCTAGTTGGTTTTTTTTGCGTAGTTTTAAAAATTGGACAAATTACTAAAATCCTAAAACAACAAGTTAATTTTTAAAGTTTTGTTGTTTTTAGTAGTTATTCCCCGGTTTTTTTTTCATAAAGGGATTTTTTATTTTGGTATAAAAAAAAGTTTGTAGGCCTAATTAACATAAATTGCATTTCATTTTTGCATTTTGGTGTTTTATTATTAGTTTAATAGGCCCGTGAACCAGAATTGTTTTTATAGGTTCCCAAAAAAAAAAATGCTGATGGTTTTTAGGCCCCTTTTTCTTGTCAAATAACTGGGTTCATAAAAATTTAAATCAAACGGTTTTTGTTTTAAATTTAAAACTAATTGGCTAAATTATCCAAACTATTCATGAAAATTTGCACGGCCTAGCCCTTTCCAATCTTTCGACCAAATTTCCCAAAAATATATCCTTTGGCCTACATAAAATATTTTTCCCATCCTAAGTCCCTAATATATTATAAAAAAATTGAGTAATAATAGATTAAAAAAAGTTTAAACCAAAAAAATATTTTCTGTGCATTGGTAAAAAGGATAAAATTCCTTATTCACAATGTATTAAAAATATGTTTTCCTTAATAATAAAAAAAATATTACACCACTGCAATAGATTTCAAAAATATATTTAAAAAAAGTTCTTTAAAATATATACAAAAGTGTTTATAATAACATATCAAAAATGCTTATACAAAATGTTTTAAAATATGGTTTGCTATAATTAATAATGCAGTTAAAATGTATTTTTAAACATGCTGCAACTATTTATAAAATATTTTTTGCCCTTTTCAATAATGCATTATTTTAAAATTTTAAAAAGCTTTAAAAAAAAAAATATTTTAAATTAAGAAATTGGGTCAATTGGAGACTAATGAAAGATTTTAAAGCATTTTAAAAAAAAATTTTGAATCGAAATGTATTTTTTAAAAATATTTAAAATGCATTATTTTCCCGGGGCCGTTTTGGGCAGAACGGCCAAAAAATGACGAAAATAGCTTAAAAAAACTAAAAAAAAAAGTAAAAGACGAATTTTGAGAAAATTTTTAGATTGTACCCCAAAAACAATAAACCCCTAAGTTCAGAGAAAAAAGAAGGTCCTCTCAAAAAATTTTTTCAATATCGCTTAGCCGTTTTCCGGAATCCTGTAACAAACAGACAAAAATACAAAAAAAAAAAATTTGGGGCGGAAAAAAACCCAGTAAATAAAATTTTTCCAAAAAATTTTC
>JAMZAV010011140.1:0-21680 GCA_024449915.1 Sweltsa coloradensis | reverse complement strand
AAAAGGTTAATTTTTGGGGTAAAATTTGACCCTGCATGGGGGTTAAATCCCCCGGTTTTTTTTGTTTGGTTTTTTCTTTTGGGGGAAAAAAATTATTACTTGGTCGAAGTTTTTTTTTAAAGAAAATTTAAAATTTAAAATTAAAAATTTTTACTTTATTTTTTTTTTTAATGAATTTTAAAAAAAGAAAAAAGAAAAATTTCAATTTTCAAAGAAATAATTATTCGTTGTGCTCAAATTTTACACAAATATATTATTTAAAAATTTAAAAGTTCTTGAAAAAATCATTAAAATAATAAACATGTAGGTGTTTAAGTAGAAAATTTTTTTTAAAAAAAAAAAAATCGTAAAATTGCCTTTTTAATGAAAATTTTTTTTTTCATTGCCTCAAATTTCACAAGAAATCTTTTTTTCATAAATTAAGGTTCTGTAAAAATCTTTAAAAATGGTTTAAAACATGTAAGTGTTTAAGTCAAGATTTTTTTTTAAAAAAAAAAATCGTAAAATTGCGTTTTTCATGAGAAAAAATTTTTTCGTTTTGCGCTAAAAAACGTGGCGTTCTAATTCAGAGATTTCGAAGGCTCCATAAAATTTCTAGCAATCGGAGTACTTTAGCCGAACGTTTAACAAACACACAAAAATCAAACAGAAAAAAAAAAAAAAAAAACATTCCGATTTTTTTCCCAGTGTAGTAAATGGAATCTTCCCCCCCGCTACGCTCATCCAAAAATCGCAATTTTTACGATTTTTTATTAAAAAAAAAAAATTCTTTTACTTATAAACTTTATGCTTTATCATTGTAAAGATTTTTTTTACAAACCTTTAATTTTATGAATTAATATATTGTTTTGAAATTTTAGCCGATGAAAATAATTTTTCATGAAAATCAAAAATTTTACTTTTTTTTCGTTAAAAAAAAAAAAAAACTTCGCTTATAACACCTACGGTATACATGCTTTTTTTTATTGTAATATATTTTTACAGAACCTTAATTTTTTTGAATTTTTAAAATTTGGTAAAATTTTAAGGCAATCGAAAAAAAAATTTCTGAGAAAATCGAAATTTTCCCCTTTAAAAAAAAAAAAAAACATCCCCTCACCAAACAACGCGTTGAAAAAGCTTTTGCGATGTTTCCCTAGTGTAGGGAGAGTGGTGTACCTTGGAACATTTTTGTACTCGGAACAGGCCATAAAAATGCCCTCTAGCAGGGGTATGGTGAAAATTTTACTTTTTTAGCTTTAAATGTACCCCCAGTGGAGCCTGCTCTTCAATTCACGTCCCGACTTGGCAAACCTTCCACACCTCCGCGCTTTCCCGGGCTCGCTTGTGATCCCACTATACACTTTTAAGGCGGGAAGTTCACAGTGCGCTGTAGCAGGGTGGTGACGGAGGTTTTGCTAAGGGAGGGTTCGCTCGTCGGGGTTCAAACCTCTGAAAATGTTTTTTTTTTCCCCTTTTGGAAGGAAGTCAAATTATCTGTGCCATTTTTTTTAATGAAACGCTAAAGTTTTAAAGGGTATTTTTTGTTTTTTTTGAATAATAAAAAATAGAACTCCTTTCCTGGTAAATTTTTTTTATATTTTAAAATTTTTTTTTACCTCACGTCCACTCTAATGAATTTTATTTACCTAATATTAAAATGTCCCGCTTTAACTCTTGTATTTTGGGATTTTCCAACTTGTTATTAACACGCTAATTGCCTTGTTACTATTTTATGTTAAAGGTGTATTTTTCGTTAGGTTAGTCGAACTTTCCGCCTATTTTGTGTACGCCGCGTATTTCAAGGAATAATCGAAGGCGCACCCGAAACCCTTTCCTTTTGCAAGAGTACCAAATTAATTGGGGGTTTAACTATTTCTTTGAACGCGCGGCAGACATTATTGATGCCGGCGCATTTTTTCTTTTGGCGGTACAAAAAAAAACAAAAAAAAAGCAGGAAAGAAAATTTTTTTAAAAAAAACCTTTAGTGCTTGCCCAAAAAAAAATGCAAAAACAAACACCCCCCCTAAGGGCCCAATTTAAAAAATTTTGATGGAATTGGGGTTCCAACAAAAATTTAAAAAAAATTTTTTTTAAAATGATTTTTCCCGCCTTTTCATTTTACTTATTTTAAAAAAAAAATAATTTTCCCCCTTTTTTTAAATTAAAGGGTTTGGGGGGGAAAAAATCTTTTCTTTTAAATTTGGGGTTTTTTTTAAAACAACATTTTTGCCCCTTTTTTTGCCCCCCACGAGTTGTTAAAACCCCTTTTTCCCCCCCACGTCCCTGTTCCCCTTTTTTTGACCCCCAAACGTTTAACTTCCCCCCCCCTTTTTCTCCTGTCGCCCACCTCTTCCCTTTTTGAGAAAAGAAAAAACCCCCAATTCCTTTGTGCCAGTCATTAGGCCTAGTCCCCCTTTAAACTAACTGTAAAAACTATTTACCGGACTTTGAATTGTTTGTTACTTATTGTGTCATACATGAACTGTTCCATGGTACAAGTTACATGTTCCAAGGAAAAAGGGGGAGGAAACACGGATTTTTAGAAAACATGGTTAAAAACCCACAATTTTTCAGGTTTTTTTTAGGGAAGCAAAAAAAAAAAAAAAAAAAACGCAAAAGGAAAAAAGCAAAAAAAAAACCGAAAAGTTTAAAAAAAAAACCCCCCCCCAAAAGGGGGGGGGGGGGAAAGGGGGGAAAAAAAGAAACGGGGGCCCAAAAGAGAAGGGGGGGAGGAAACAAAAGGGAGGGGACGAAAAAGGGGGGGCAAACCCCCCCCTTTTTTTTTTTTTTTTTTTTTTTTTTTTTTTTTCCCCCCAAAGACACAAAATTTTTTTTTTTTGGGGGAAAAGGAGGCAGAAAAAAAAACAAAAAGAATTGGGGCGACAGGAAAAAAAAACCCCAAAAAAAAAAAGAGAAAAAAGAAAAAAAAAAAAGGGGGGGGAATTTTTTAACGACGGAAAGAGAAATTTTTTTGGAAAGGGCAGGGGGGGGCCCAGAAAACGGCTCTTTATTCTGGATGGGATTTTTTTTAAACCATTTTTTACAAACAACAAAAAACAAAAAAAAAAAAAAATAAATTTTTAAAAAAAAAAATTTTTAAAATGAAATTTTATAAAAAACCCGCATGAAAATATAAAAAATTTACCCCTTTTTTTAAAAAACAACTGCGTTTTCCACTAATAATTTTACCCCATTTAGTCCGGGGAAAACAAGCTGCTAAAATTTATGGGAACATTTCAAACCCGGGAAAACCAGCCCCCAAAATTTTGGAGGGAAAAAAAGACATTTTTAGAATGTTTTTTTCAGGGGGGACACCCATGGTAGCAAATAATTTCACCGGGTCATGGCGCCCCCAAAAAGAGGGCCGGGAAAAAATAATTCTTAAAAATTGCTGAAACCAAAGAAGAAATCATCAGATTTGGCCAAACTAAGTTTTTTTTTAAATTCGGTTTTTAATGCTCTAAAAAAAAGCATTAAAAATTTTTCCCTTTAATACAATATTTTTTAATTTATATTTAATATTTTTAAACAATGTATTGCAATTATAGCATTTTTTGGTATTATCTAATTTTTTTATACGTAGAATTCGCTAGATTGTCAAAAAATTTTTAAAGTCTAAAAACTAAAATAACGCCTTTAAAACCCAAAAATTTAAACCCCCGAAAAAAAATTCTTGAAAATTTTTTGTTTAAATTTAAATTTAAATTTAATTAAGCAAAAATTTAAAACCCCAATTAAAAGTTTCTTATTCACTTCCCAAAATTCACGTAGGTATCACAAAAGAGCAATAGACCACAATAAACCCAAAAAAAATATTAGTTCCAAAAATTAATTCAAATCCACTTTCCTATTAATTAAATTTAATTAAATTTAATTAAAAAAATGAAAATTTAAACTAAATTTAATTTTGAAAAAATTAAACACAATGTGGTCGACTTGGGGAATCTTTTTTAAACTATTTTTTTAGGCAAATTAAATGTAATGAAAAAATTCTTTAATTTAAATTAATTAATCACCGAATTAATTACATTTTATTTAAAATTACCCCCACTTTTAAAACATATGTATTTTTTATGTATTCCTAAAACTCGAGCAAAAAACCCCGCATAAAAAAAAAACAAACTTTAATAAACATAATCCCAATGAACCCCAAATTTGGGGCCATTTTCCCAAAACCCAAAATTTTCCTATAATTTTACCGATTAATTAAGAAATGAAGTGAAGAATTATTTACATCCCCAATAATTTTTTGGTTGTCACTAAATTAAACCCAATACAAAATCCCAACCGAAGTATAAAAAATAAACAATGCAAAGGAAAATTTTAAAAAATTTAATAGCCCCAAAAATTTAATTTTCTGGTATTTTCCCTTAATTAAATTAATGAATGAAAAATTAATTGTTTTAAATAACCATTTTTTGTTTTTAAAATTAACCCCAGCCAAAACGGGGAAAACCTTTTGGGCAAGCTTATTTTACAGGAAAAAAATTTTTTGGGGGAAAAATTAAAAATTAAAAGAAAAAGTAGGATGAACTTTTTTTTGGGGGACTTTTAATTTTTTAAAATTTTAATACTTGTATTGTTTATATTTGATTCTTTTTTGGGCATTTTGTTTGTTAATTTGAGTGACAATAACAATTTTTGGGAGATAGAAAAATTTTTCTTTTAATTTTTTTAATTAATCAAAAATTTAAAAGGGAATTTTGTTTGGGGAACATGACAATTGGGATTCTTTGGGGCTTTGTCAGAAACGTAGTATATTTTTATGACGATCATCGATTTTTTAGGTTACATAAAAAAAACCCATAGTCAAAAGTGGGATAATTTTTTCAAAATGTAATTAATTGGGTGTTAAATTTAAATTTAAAATTAAATTAAATTTTTTCTTTACATTTTTTTTCCCCCTTAAAAACTAGCTTTAAAATGTTTCCCCAAGGTGGGACTACATTGTTTTAAATTTTTTCAAAACTATTGAGATTAGGGTCATTATTTTAATTAATTGTTTTAAGCTTAAATGGGAAAAGGGGTTTGGGAAATTAATTTTTGAAACAAATTTTTTTTTGGTTCATTGGGGTCATATTGTTCATGTGTGATACACAAACGTGATTTTGGAAAGTGAAAAAAGAAACTTTTAATTGGGTTTTTTAATTAATGTTTTAATTTTAATTAATTTTAATAAAAATTTTAAAAGGGAAATTTCGTTTCGGGATTTTAAAATTTTTTGGAAATTTTATTGGCTTTTCTTTTAGATATTCTAAAAATTTTTATGAAAATCTGCGAATTCTACGTATAAAAAAATTAGATTATCCCCAAAAAGTCTATAATTGCAATACATTGAAATTAATATATAAATAAAATTAAAAACTATTGTTTTAGGGTTTAAAATTTTTTAATGGCATTTTTTTTAAGTTTTTAAAAAACCAAAATAAAAAAAAATTTGTTTTTCCAAAATCGATGATTACTTTTTGAGTTTACAGAAATTCTAAGAATTATTTTGGGGGGCCATTTTGTGGCCCCATGACGGGTTGCCTTTTTTGCTACCAAGGGCGTGTCCCCCGTGAAAAAAACATTCTAAAATTTCTTTTACCTGCTCCAAAATTTTTGGTGGGGTTTTTTCCGGTTTTTGAAATTTTTTTACGCTTGTTCCACGGACAAATTTAAAACATTTTTACGAAGACAGATCCCAATTCACTCCCCCTACATCGTCCCAAACCTAAAAAAAGAAAACAAAATTTGGGAAAAATGAAAACTTCAACGCTTTCGAAATAAAAAGTACCTAAAAAAATTTTTAAGTCGCTATTGGGAGAGCGAAGCGAAGATTCCATTCTATACCTGAAGAAAAAACCCCTAAATTTTTTTGTTTTTTTTCTGATTTTTCTGTGTTTGCTGTTTGCCCTACACGATTCCGGCAAACCCGCCCACTCCAATTGCGATGAAATTTTCTGGGGGCCCCTTCAAAACTCTAAAATTAGAACTGCCACTTTTTTTGAGCGAAAACCCAAAAAAATTTTTTCTTATTAAAATTTCCATTTTTCGATTTTTTTTTTTTTTTTTTTTTAAATTTCCCTTCGACTTATAAACCCTACATGCTTTACCCCTTTGTATTGATTTTAAACAAAACCCTTTAATATTTTGAAAAATATATTCTTTGGTGAAATTTGGCGCAATCAAAAAAATTTTTTCTTTAAAAACGAAATTTTTAAACGTTTTTTTTAAATTGGATGAGTGTAGCGAGCGAAGCGAAGTTTCCTTTTTCACTGCCCGGAGAAAAATATCCGATGTTTTTTTTTTCTTTTTTTTTTGTTTTTTTGTCTGTTAGCAGGGATTCCGGCTAAAAAATACCCCCAATTTCGGTAAAATTTTCTGGAACCTTCTAAATCCCCTAAACTTAAAACTGCCACTTTTTTTAGTTTTTGACGCAAAAATGGGAAAAAATTAAATTTCCCTTATAAATCGCAATTTTGCTTTTTTTTTTTATTTTTAAAAATTTCTTCACTTATCACCTACAGGTTTATATCCGAATGAAAATAAATTTTTTCCCAAAACCTTACTTTTTTTAAATTTAATATATTCGTGTAAAATTTGAGCGCAATAAAAAAATTTATTTCTTATAAAAAAACGAATTTTAAAACGTTTTTTTTTAACATTTTTCGACAAATTTAACCCCAAACAGGGCTTTATCCGATTGTAATGTTTTTTTCACAAAACCCTTAGTTCTATAAATAAATATTGGGGTGAAATTTTGAGCCCGATCAAAACAAATTTCTCTTGAAAATCGAAATTATACTCTTTTTTTCTTTAAAAAAAAAAAAAAAAAATTCGAGTTATAACCCCTGGGGGCCTACATGCTTTACCGTTGTAATGATTTTTTTCACTGACCTTAATTTCTAAATTTTATATATTTGTGTAAATTTTAAAAAGCGAAATCGAAAAAAAATTCTGATGAAAATCCCCAATTTTTCCGTTTTTTTCTTTTAAAACAAAAAAACAAACACCCCAACAACGCCCCCCGACGGGAAAAAGCGTTTGCGAAGTTTCCCCTATTTTTTTTAAGACTTTCTTTGACTTACAACCCCTTTACAGCTTACCCGATTGTGTTTTTTTTTTCACAAACCCTTTTAATTTTTTTGAATTAATATATTCGTGTAAAATTTTGAGCGCAATCAAAAAATTATCTCTCATAATAATTGAAATTTTTAAACAATTTTTTACTATTCTAAGTGAAAGGTGTTTTAGTTTAAAAAAAACAATACATCTAAACATTCACCAGACGGATTTTAAAATTTTTTTCCTTTGCATTTTTGGGAAAAATGTATTTTTTTTGTAACAAATCTATTTTTCCCATTTTTTAATTGCAAAAATAAATTTTCTTTTTTCCCAAAAAAGTGTCTGGTGAATTTGCCCGGAAAGATTTTGTGAGTATATTTAAAAAGAAACCCTTTTCATAAAAAAAAACTGTAGAAAAAGTAAAAAAAATTTTAGAAAAAATGTGCTGAATATAAGTTTTAAAGAAAAAATTGCATTAAAAGGTTATTTATTTTGGTTTTTTCGGAAAATTTTTGAGTGTAACATAGCCAAAAGTTTCATTTTATTTTTTTTACTTAAATTTCACTGGGCCTTTTTAACCTATAAATCTAGGCTTTTTTTAAAATTTGGGACTAAAATTGTTAGGGAAAAACCCACTCTAAAAACAGCCCTAGATTGGGGCCCAAAGGCCTAATACCCGTCCCGGGTAAGGCATTTGCCATGCAAAATAGCATGAAAGCGCTCAAAAAAAAAAATTTATTTAATGCTTCCAGCATTAGGCCTATATCAGAAAATAAAAAAAAATTTATGTGTCAATAAATAAAAAAGAAAAATTAAAAGAAAATTTTAAAAACAAAAAAAATAATGAAAAATTGGCTGGTTTTTCTTACATTTTCAGTGAAAAACCCCCTTTAAAAATAATTACGCTTTTCCCAAAAAAAACGCTCCTAAAAAAGGGCGTTTGGGGAAGTTTCGTATTTTAAAATAAAAAGTACCTAAAAAACCTTTTAAAAACGTCGCTATTTTAAATAAAAGTACCACAAAACCTTTAACGCGCTTTTTTAAAATATAAAGTACCTAAAAAAACCTTTCAACTTTCCGCTTTTTTAAATTTTAACTATTAGCGGAAAAGCACTTTCCTTCAAATAGCGCGTTGAAGGTTTTAAAAGTTTTTTTTGTGTAAACAAAACCCAAGAAAAATTTTGTGATGATTCTTTTTTGGTTTTTTGAAAAATTATTATATGAAAGGGTTTAAACTTGCATGGAGTAAAACTTTCCCCAACCCACGGCATACCTAAAAGATGGGGGCCCCAAAAAACAGGGGAAATATGTGTGTGATTTGCAAGAGAAATTAACTTTATAAATGAAATTTTTTCCGAGGATTAGTGTTGAAAAATCGTTAATAAGAGTTTTTCTTTTTTTATTCTCTTTTGAAGTTGTTTTTTTATGTTTTTATAAAAAAAAAACAAGTGTTAAAAAACTGGCCATAAAACCGAAAGAGGCCGAAAAACCCTTGATAGAAAGGGGTACCGGGAATTTAAGTCTCTAAATTGACCTCACCATGGGTACGCAATTTGACTCGAGTGGGTACCATCTCTTGGGTCTGTTGTAAGGGGACGTTTTAAAGCTCTGATTTTCCTCGTTGAAAGAATTTTGGAAATCATGCGGCAGGGGACCCCTATTTTTTTTAACCATTGCTTGCGACTGGGGACTACGACTACGATTTTTTATGTGAACGGGGCAAAATTCCCAAAATACTAAATCGCTAAAAGGGCGGGCCGTGCCGTAGTACCTGCATTCTTCTAAAGGAGCTATCTATTTCCCCATTCCCACAAGTTGAAAAAAATTGCGACTTGGCTACCTCCCTAAAAAATTAGACAGAAGAAAAACATATTTTGTACACTTGGGGGTTATTCCATTATGCAAAAAAGGTGTGAAAAATTACACACCTGATCTTTTCAAAAAAAAACCCCCCAAAAAACCCAAAATTTAAATAGAAGGCTAAAGGGCCATTCCCCAACCCAAAACTTAGTAGCTAACTTAGCCTCAAATTTAAAGGTTTGTCTTAGGGAAAAAACCACTGTGTGTTCAGGACAAAATTTTAGCCTTTAACTTACACTTATCAGCAACCGAAAGTTTGCAAACCCCAAACTTTTATTTAGCGCAAACCCTTAACATTAAGCTTTTAAAAACCCAAACAGAGGAGACTCGGCCGACCCAATTTCCCGGGATATCCATTGAAAAAGTAAAAAAATAGCAAAAAAAGGATCCCAAGGAACATCAGCTATTGTTCGTGAAAACTATTGAACGAATTCATTTAAAAAGGCCCCTACTAATGTAAAAACTTCGTCTTTATTTCAAAAAAGAAATAAAAAAAACATTTGGCTATCGTTGGGGCGAAATGTCAACTGACCGTAATTTTATTTTAAAGTTTTGTGAGGTTAGTAGGGCTTACGTCACGTTGTCCTAAAAAAATACATTATTTTTTAAAACCTCAAATTTTTGTTTAATAAAATGTACAGTGTTGTCAAAATTTCTATAATGCTTCCCCAAATAGGGGTAGGCTAGGGGCCCCCTTTTCTGAATGCTGAAATGAATGTTTTTTGTATGCCAAACATTTGGGGCGATAAAAAATAAACACTGCCCAAAACTGTGTTTTTTGATTGGTTTAAAAAAATCTATCATGCACCCGCCCCTAAAATTTTGAGGCTACGGGGTTTTGCTGTAAAGCACTGTCTCCTGTGGTCGCCAAGAGCAAAAAGTCTAGGAGGCAGTGGCCCGGTTTAAATTAGCGGCCTAAATTTTCTATCATGAACGCCACCTAAGTTTGAGGCTAAAATTTTCTTTAAAGGGTTTGAGGCCCAAGTTGGTTATGAATGAGCCAAATTTGCTCTAGGGGGAAAAACCCTTAGGCCCAAGGAAAAAAAAAGACTTTTAGAAAATGTATGGGGAGCCCCTATCATGCAAGTAAAATTTTTTTCTAGTTTAGGTAATACCTACCCCACGTACTTCCCGAAGTATAGGTATTTTAAAAATTTCCCCAAATAGTTCACCCAAAGCTGCAGTTACAAGAACGCTGATTTGCCTAATTTTGGGGGGGATTTTGGGGAAAATATAAAAAAAGGGGTTACGTAACATGATTCCCCCAAATAAAAATGCAAGGGGGACAGTGCAGGGGTCCATATAGGCTTTTGCCGGGCACGACATCCCTTTTGGGCCCATTTTTTGGGTTACTAAGCCATCATGCAATTTTTTTGGTTTCCCTTTTTCTTAATTCTTCTTTTTTTCTTCCCTGTTTTCCCCTTTTTCCCCCCATGCTTATTTAATTTTTTAAAATTTTTAATCATTGGCCAGAAGTCACTCTCAGCCATTGAAATACATGGGAAAAAGTCAAAGAATTTTCTATTTTTTTGGGGGTACAAAATTTAAAAAAAAGAACTTTTTAAATTTTTCTACCCAAAAAAATTTTCCTTGGCACTATCCGTAGTGTGGACGTGGCTTATTATGTTTAAAAAGGGACTCTTCTTCTCTTCTTTTTAAACACCCCGAGTTGGGGAAATAAAGGGCCCCCCTTTTCCCAGTTGCCCAAATAAAGGTTTTTCTACTTTTTTTTTCCCTTTTTCATAAATTTATTCCCCCATAAAATTCATTTGAATCTTTCCGGTAATTAATTAAAAAAAAGCACCCCAGTAAACCCCATGATAACTTATGTTTTTTACCCAGGGTTTTTTGGGGTTTATTTTAATGGCTGGGCTAGCTATGGGGTTGGGGGGCTTTTGGGAACTATAAATTTCCCGAAAAGACCCCAAAACGTTTGGGGTGCCGTTTGGGGGAAAACAATAAATTTTCATTAGGGGGCCCGATCGCCCAAAGGAGTGCCCTCCGGTTGGTACATTCCCCTTGAAAATGGGGGTTGAAACACCCTGGGGACAGTATCACCTGTAGATGTACCAGATGGGGGGAGCTGCCCCCACCATTACCAGAAGGAGAAGTGCTTCCGAAATCAGAAAACCTCACCAATTTATAGAGAAGTCATTATACAGGGGGCTAGAATCTGGGAAAACCGGCTGATTTCATAAATGAGCTAAAAGCAATTTTCCCATAATGGTTTTCCCAAAGGAAAAATTTTAAAATTGATATTGATATTTCCTTTACCACTAATAATTAACCCAAATCCCCGGGAAAAATTAATTTAAAATTAAAATTTTCAGCCTACGCATAGTTTGGGCCCTTTTATTAATTTAAGTATTAAAATTTTATGCAGGGAAATTTTGTGGATGAAAAATTTTGAATGTTGAAAAAAAAAATAAACAATATTTTTATATAAAATTGGGATGTCCCAAAAATTAGTTGATTTGTAATCCCCGATTGATTTTTTAGTCCCGGGCCAGTCAATGACGAATCAAAAATTTCAAAAAATTTTTTATCTATCTAAATTTAATAGCATTGATAAAATTTAAACAACAAAGCATTTTTACTTTTTCTTTTTTATTATAAAAAATAAAAGTAAAAAATTTAAATTTGGCCCCCACTAAAAGTAATTTTTATTACCATTTTTCCCTTTTTCCAATCCAAGTATCATTTTCGGGACAAAGTATTTGGGTTTGGGAACATAACAAAAAGTTTCCCAAAAATGTCCAGATCTGTACCCCTTTTTTTTTTTTTTTTTTTTCCCTTTTCCCAAGGGGAATGGGGGGAGGAGGTATTTATGGGGAAAAACGAAATTTTCCCCCGGGTAAAAACAGTAAATTTTCAAAACGTTTTTTTACAAACCCAAATTTACCGCTTTTGGTCACAACAAAAAACCAAAAATTCAGTTAGTTCCACAAATACCCGCTGCTAATTCTCATAAAATACAATTTATTGTAATCTGCTAAGGGCTTTTCCAAGATCCCACACCCCAAATTTAAAAAAAAAAACAGGGGGGAGAGAGATATAAAGCTTTTTAAAATAAAAGGTTTAATTATTTTCACCACCATTCACTGCTTTTTTGGGGATAATAAAAACAAAAATTGCTTTTATTTTTTCCCCAAATCCTGCCCCTGGCCAAAGGGGAATGATTTAAAAAAATGCTAAATTTCCCAAATTTATGAATGATTAATTTTTTTCTGTCCCAAAATCAAAAATTAAATTTTCAAAATCCCAAACAATAAATTTAAAAAAGTTTGACACCCCTAATATTAAAAATACAAATGTTTTAGGCCCGGGGCCCACTACCTATCTATAGATCGAGTTTTTGTTTTTCTTCCAAAGGCAGTAGTAGCTTTAAAAAAGTGCATAACATTATAATGTGATTGCTACCCGTGGACCCGGCCATTCCCTTTTTCTGATCTCCCTTAAAAAAAAAATCCTTTGGGGAAATTTGTTTTATTCATCCCTCTTTGTCCCCGGTTAAAAAAAACCCCCCCTGGATTTTTTTTTGGGGGTGTTGGTTTTAGCCCGAGAAAGCAACGGAAATTTATTTAAAATCTCGAGAATAAAAGGTCTTCTGTTGATTTTTCATTCAAATCCAAAAACCAAAAGAATTATATTCTTTGTTTTTTATAGAACCCCCAGGGGATTTTAACAACTTAGGAAAAATACAAGTAATAATGTTTTTTCATAATAAAAAGAAAAAATCATGAAAAAATTTCCAGTAAAAGCTCTTGAAAAAAGTTTTTTTTACTGCTTTGGGTTTTCGACTTGTAGTGCGCACCCAAAAATGACACTCCTCAAAAAAACAAATTAAATCAACGCAGTAATTCATGGCCAGCAGGTATAGGCCCTATCTACAAAAAATAGTAAAGGGCTTTTTCGAGGTCTAGGGCTTCACTACAAGATAAAAGTTTGGGGGTTGGGTTTTAAAACTTCCGACACTACAAAAAAATTGGGAAAAAACCAATCAAGCATTTTTTCATCCAAAAAAGATTTGGGGTGTTTAAAAAAAGGGCCAAACCTTTAAAAACCCCCAAGGTTTTAGATATACTTGAAGAGGGCCCAAGGCAAAAAAGTTCCATCCCCGTAGTTGTGCCCTACAAAATTATGATATCATTTGGGCCCCTGAAAAACGCCAAGCGATAGATTTCAACGTTGTGGGATAACCCGTACAAACTGATGAATTTAAAAAAATAAATTACAGTCAATTTATATTAATCAAAGCATTTAAATATATAAAAAATAAAAATAGGTTTAAAAAAAGCTTGGGGCATGGAAGAAAGGGTTTTAAACCCCTTTTTTTATGCTCTCCGTTGCATAGCCCTTAAATCACCCCCTCTCCCCCCCCCACACTCCTCGACAGATATCAATTTTCCCATAAGCCCCCATATTTTTTTAGCTGTTGTAGCCTAAGTCCCAATTTTTAAAATTTTTGTACTTGTCAAACAGTCGTTTTTGACCACCACCTCTTTTTTTGGTGGTTCTACCCTTGTGCCCGCTCTCCTTGTCAAAGCAACCCAATTTTTTTATGTACAAGTATTTTAAAATAAAATTTTTAATTTTCGATCCCCGTTAAATTTTACAAATTTTTTTCCCAAAGGTTTTCGAAGAACTAGTAGGTTTTAATACTCAAAAGCCATGCAAAGTTTGAATTTTTGTAGATTCATTGTTCATGCACAATCGCTGTTTTTGTTAAAATTTAAAGGAATTTGGCAATAGTAGTAGTATAGTAGGGAAAGTAATTTTTTTATTTTTTTTTTTAGTGTTTGGTTTGGGAAAAAGGGGGGTGTTTAAGGAAATTGGGGGGTTTTTTTTGTGGGGTAGTTTTTGGGAAGTAGTGGGGAGTAGTAAGAGGGGAGTAGTAAGGGAGTAAATAGTAGTAGGGGTAGTAGTAGTATTATAGTAAATAACATCCTGAAAGTGAATTTTTTAAACGTGTTTCAACCCACATTTTTTTCCCAAAAAAGGATGGTCTCCCCACCTCAACCAAAATTTAAAAGTGTTGTCAGGGACCCAAACCCCACGATTTTAAAACAATTTTTTAAATTATGTAAATCCCGTGGCCGTGCGATGCGTCGGGAAAATTTGGGCCCCAAATCTGCTTGCAGGGTTTAAAGGTTCCGGGGTGTTTTAAGCGCACGGCTGCTTGGCTGGGGGTCCCCTTTTTGCGCGCACCTAAAAAATGGATTTAATAACCCTATTTTAACCAAAAAAAAAGAGGATAACAAATAATAATAGTTTTTTTTGGGGTTTTTTTATATGTTTTTTTATATTTATCAAAATTTGAAACCCCAGCTCATAAAAAAATTTGGGATGATAAAAAAATAATATTACTAGTTTTTATCAAGGGGGGGGTATATATAATATATATAAAGTCGAAACCCTCGGGGCCCCAAAGAAAATATACAGGCATTTGGGATTGAAACCCAAAAAAAATTAAATTACTATATTATATATAATATTATTTCTAACCCAAAAAGTAAGTACAAACAAACAGCCCTCATAGTCCCTATATATGTCATAGTCAATTATATAATATTGAAAGGATCTTGGGGAAAAACCCCGTCGAAAATAAATGAACCAGGGCAAACCTGGGTTCATCTTATTTTCGACCGGGGTTTTTCCCAAGATCCTTGTTTTTTATCCCCATTTACGGGCCCGAAAACCTACAAATCCAAAATATATATATAATTTTTAGTACTTTAGACAGAAATTTAAAAAGTGGGCTACGGGGAAAATACTAAAAATAACAGGTCTGCGCCTACTAAAAGCCAAGTTTAAAAAAAAATATTTTATGTTAGTACTTTAGACAGAAATTAAAAAAATGACTACACCGGGGTTTGAACCCGGGACCCTTTGCTTTCCCCGGGCTATGCTCTTTCCAACGAGCTAGCGGCCAAACCCAATTTTAAAAATATTAATTTTTTGGGTTTTTTTGTCCCTTGTTTAATTTTTTGTCTTAAATACTAACATAACAGCGTCATAGTCGCCTACTAAAAGCCAAGGGTTAAAACCCTTTTTAAAATTTGATTCCATAGCAGTTTTTCGAAAAAAATTTGGGCCCCCACTGGGTTCCCGGGTTCGAACCCCAAATCGGGGGAAAAATTTTTTGACAAAAGGGTATGAATCAATAAATATGTTTCCCTTTAAGCGGGCTTTGCTTTAAAAAACCCAAATTCATTTTTAACACATATATAATTTTAATTGTTTAAAAATTTGGGTTTATAGTAGGCGACTATGACGCTGTTATGTTAAATACTTTTGGGCAGAAAATTTTAGTGTAGTCACTTTTTTTAAATTTCCCGTTTTAAAGTACTAACATAAATATGTAAATATATAAAATATCCATTACAAAAAAGTAGTGGTTTGTCCTTATACAAAAAAAACAAAAACAGCCTCCCCCCACACCAAATGTTAGGAGTGTTTACCAAGGGCATAGGCCGTACATAGATATACGTGGGGCCCACTTTTTAACAAACTTTACAAAAAATGACTTTTTTCTTTTTTAAAAAAAAAACTTTGTTAAAAAAGAGTCCTTTACAATTTTTAAAATATTTTTAATTTAAAAAAGCTTGAAAAATTTCTTTTTTAAATCCGGGAAATTTGTTAAAAGAGAGTTCTTTTTAAGTGGGGGTTTGCTTTGTATTCCCAAGGGGAAAATTACAGGTACCGGTACAATGCTAAATGCTGTTCCAGTGAAGAACCCCATGGCAACCATTTGCAGCACCATCGTCATTGCACTATGATTACCGACTCTGGATTTTAAATAACACACAAACCCTCTAAATCCAATAAAATAAGTTTGTAATTTAGAATGTACCCAGTCAGTCACATAAACCGATTTTCAGCGGGGGACTTTAAAATTAAGCAGACCAAGCCAACCCCAGTTTACTTTAACACCATCGAAGAGCAAACAATGGCCAACCAGAGACTGGTATTTTTAAACAGGGAAAAAACCAACAAAACTCGGTAGTCGTTTCAGTCATTGTACCAAAAACAATACACATTTGGTACCAGTAAGTCTCACTTTGTATGCAGTATGCAACAGAAAAATATGGGGTAGGCCATACAGGATTTTTATCAAGTTGGAATTGAAAATGTAACACTGACCATCTCTAGCCCAATCAATTGTTATTTAATATGGGATATAATCAAACATTTGACGTTCATGCTGTTAAACGTTTCAACTTTCAAGATATACGGAAAAACAAATAATTTTTTAAGAAAACAAGTCATTTGAAGAAAAAACAATCTTGATCATTTACATTGAGTTGAGAGCCTAAAGTTCAAGATCGGAACTGCGATGGTATGGATACATGAGAAGAAGGGAAAGAATTGAATCCCACAACAATCCCAAATTTAGGTAAGATTAAAGGGGCTAAAAACCCCCAAAAAATTTTTTTTTACCACGTGATCTATAGCACAATACTACAAATTAAATGACTGTTTTAAAAATTATATCTTGTAACTGTGATTTAAAAACGAATTTTTTAATTTTTTTGATCCAGAAATTGGCGAAAATTGGTGTTTTGGAAAATTTCCTAAATCGGCTTTAACCTGCTTCTCTTTGGTCCACATAGATACTAGAGCATAGTACCAAAATCTCAAATGCCCCTTTATAACATCGTGTTATTGAAACTGTGCCCAAATATACCCTCAAACACGCAAAAAATATGCATTCCAAAATCACACCCCCGTCTTGGTAATCAGCATAGTATTTTGACCGAACTACTTGCCCAAATTACAAAACCAAATATAGAGAATTTACAGAAGGCTGTCGAGAGTACGTCAATAATGGCCAATATTTTTTTGGATCAAAATCCTCCAAGGCATAAAGATCGTCCCCATGTTATTTCTTATGGGAGTTTTTGCAGATGGGACCTAGCTCGAAAAATGTCATGTTTGACAATTTTTTGGGAGGTCATGGTGGCCTCAATAATTTTTTTTGTAAAATTGCTTAAATTCATTACTAGTTAGCCTGAATGAAATATATTTTTTTAATTCTAGCGGTTAAATACCCCTTTAAGAGGAGGACAGTGAGAAGGTGTCGAGAGATATGGTAAGCAAGGGCCAACTACCCGGCAGATAGACAGTACAGAGCTTTGTTACTCACCCTTAATAGTAAACTAGGGAAACTCTAAGGTCGTTGTTAGACGAGTGAATGAGCCATGTGTTGTACCTGGTAACATTTCGTTTTCCTCCCCTTACCTAAGGCAGGATCCAGCATGGGTCTTTCCTCCCTAGCTTATCATAGGCTAGAGTGGCGCATTATGGTCTTACAGTTGACTTATACCACGACTAAACTCAAAAATCTGAAGTCTAAACCCTTTAAATTTTGGGACCTAAAGAAAAAATGTATAACTGTCAAGTGTTCTTCCCAGGGAAAAAGAATCAATGGTTATTCCAAAACATTGACGGGTATTGTAATCACAGGGTAGGGACAAAAAAAGAAATACAATTTTGAAGTGTTTAAAAAAAAATTATCTTGCAAATTTTTTTTTTGTGTTTGGGCGAATTTCATTGTGTTACAATAATATTGTAATACGTAAGCCCAACGGGTAAAAAAGGGGGGGAGTTAAGGTTTATGTCGGGTGGCAATGCATTTTTGCCAGGCACGGCCCGGCAAACGGCTCTGGGGATATGTGATTTTTTGTTTTAATGACCCTCCTCCAAGAAATTGTTCACAGAAAAATAGGCTTTGCCAGGTGTTATTATATTTTACTTGTTAGGCCTAGGCCTATATCAATCAACTTAAATGAAAATTTTCCCCGAGTACTCAACACAGGGCTCACTCACTTGCCCTAGCAACGATTTTGGCGTTTTCCTAGTCTGTAGTTGGCATCCGGAATGTGGGAGACCCGGGTTCAAAAAAACGGTGGGGGTAGATTTTTTTATTTCGGAATGTATGTAAAAAATTTAGAGCTTTTTTTGAAATGCAATTTATACAGTACCTACTATGGAAAACAAGCCATTACGAAATACAATTTAAAAATTGCAAGGTTTACACAATCTCCGAGCGGAATTTTGGGTAACCCCTTTAGCGTGCAAGATTCGGTATACCTTGGTCACCGCCTGACATTCCAAAAAGACATTTCAGCATATATTTTCAATTTATTATTTATTGTAGGTCTAAGTCGCAACGGATTTTGCTCATTTTGTTAGCAGTTCTCAGTTTACTGGTCACAGATGTCTGTTTAAAATTTCAGCTCAATATACAACCGAACAAACAAAAAGACAAGCATTTTACATACATATCACAGACAAATTAATCACGATCAAGACCCATTCGACTTGCATTGTAAGACTCAGTGGCTGCGCTCCCTCATCTAATTAGGTACTGTATTAGAATTTTGAACAGCAATGGTCAACATTCAGCAAGTTTTTTTTTACTTTTGTCATGAAAGAGAGATAGGGCTACTAGTATTACCTACCTACCATGGTAGGGTCTACTTTTTTTAAAGTACTGTAACTTTAACGTTACAACCAGAGCAACTGACTTGCAGGCCTACAAATATTCACATATGGTTAGCAGTCAAATGATTAAATTAACCAACTGGGCGGCTTTGGTAAGCTATTCAATATCATGCAGGGAAATATTTTATAGGATAAACTTACGTTCCTTATTTTCATGCTTGAACCTGCTGTTGTTTTATACTATTCCTTTCAGTGAAGATGTTAATAGAAGCTTCATAACTAGGATAAAGCCTAAAATTTGTGTCCACTATTTTGCGGCCTGATGTGTGTTGCTGTATTTCGGATCGTAGTAGAGCCTTTTCTAGTGCGTCGTCATGATTTAAAATGTCCAACTCAAATCTTGGAATTTTTATGCTACACTGCTCACAACCATTTACCTAAAAACAAAAGAAGTACTACTGCAGTGAAACAAACAACAGGCCAGCTTTGAAGTCGGTGGTGACGTTCAAGTGGCACCAATCGTAAATTAGGCTTTGGATTTAAAGTGGCAGAATTTCTAAACAAATACTACAGGAAGTACGCTACAAAATACTTACGTCTAAATTTATTTGACCTACCCTACTCTATTATCTCAATACATATAATTTTATGTAACCGGGTAGTGAGGATCCCAAATATAAGGTTTCAAAACAATTACGTACTACTTATTTTAAACTTTTTTTTATAAACCTTTCCTACACTCTTTAATTTCAACCATCTCATAGCAAGCATATAGGGCCAGGCCATGCCATGCAAAACAAGAATAATTCTAGGCCGGTGACAAACATTTTTCAAAACATTTCTCGACTCTAAATGAAATACATTTAGTACATGTCACTTGAAAGCATCTCCGGGACTAAAATATGACTTTTAACTTTAAAATTTCTATGAATTCATCGACAGGAAAGTGGAGGATTACCATTTCCACCCACATGTAAAGGTAGACCAGGACGCACTATTAGACTATTACTGTTACCAACCAACAGGCATATTCAACGGTTCAACCTATTACTATTCCCCACTTAACCAAATAGTTTAGTAGCAATTAATAGATTCCATTGTCATACACACAAAGTTTTGTAATTACTCATCAATCAAAGGCCTTTCTTTCTCTCTTGAATGAACAAGACTTCGTGTCTAATGGTCTCGTGTTTTTCTGTGTTTTGTATATTATTATTATTTTATTATTATTTATTTCAAAAAATAAGATAGGCTACATAGAAAACTCAAAATGTTGAAGAGAATCAGAGAGGGCATAGCCCCGTAGCAAGTTATGCCTGATTCCCTTCTTCTTTACAACTGAATAAAAATATGATACAATTATTCAATAAAAAAAACCCAAAATGTATGTATTTTTATATACACGGGTATAAATTTATCAAGAAATTCGGCAGCTACCATCACTTTTCGAAGGAAAGCTGTAGGATCCTATCTCTCACCAATATGATTATACAATAAGCGCCTCCATCTTCTCATGTCCACTCTGGCGGCGAACGCTGGAAACGCGCTAGTAAGGATGGGAACATCTTACACATGCTATCCTCGCGCGTAAGAAATTAATTAATTGAGATAAGTATTGTGATGTTCTATCGCGCACACAACAAACAGCACCTACATGGAATCTAGTCTTCAACATCATATTTTAACAGAAACATAATTCATTCTGTGAAAAAATGCATTGGAGACACTGAAAACGTAATCAAACGCCGACTGGTTAACCAACTATACCTAGGTACTGTTATTTTGTTAGTTACACATTTTGTACGTTGAATATTATCTGTCCACAATCCACCTACCCACTTGCCATTAGAGTGAATATTTGCTGAAGCCACTTATTGGAAGTTAAGTGACTCAACACATGCACTGATTCGTTATTTCGTATAAGGAATCTACAAGAAATTACGGAAACAAAACACATTCCCCCTCACTTAGGTAATTCAGTGAGATCTTAATAAAGAGTGGTCTTCAATATTAATATAATATAAAAATCATCCCTATTTGATAAGACTTTTTCTTTTTTGGCTTAAAACAATCAGTATCCCTAGATTATATCACAAAAAGGGGCTAAGTCCAGTTTTAAAAAAACCCAAACCCTTTGGGCCCGGGATAAAACCCATGCCTCCCAAAAGCCCCACCGAGACCGCGGTAGTGTATTTGTTGCTGAATTTTGGGCATTTTGATATTATAATATAGTAAAATTCAAATTCTTATTTAATCACCACTCCCAGTTAAAGTCCGCGCCCGGCAAGGGAGACCATGGGTTCAATTCCTTTTTTTGTTTATAGTATTTATTTTGGTTTTTTTGAATCACAATAAAACAATCAAACCCCCTTCAAGAGTGGTGAAAAGGGTTTTAAAAAATTTAAGTATTGCTTTTTAAATACCTGGCTACCATTATCCGAAAAAATTAAGCACAAGACCATGTTGATTTGTTTTTTCCAATGTTTTTTTATATTGGTGTTTTGTCCGAAATTTTTTTAATTTTTTATTTAATAATTTTGGAACCATAATGTTTTTTGTTTACTGCTTTTTTTGTCTTCACTCTTCACAAAGCTTTAGTGGTTTTTGTTGTTGCTTTAATTAAACGCTGTGTGCACTCTAATATTTCATTACATTTCCCTATTAGGCCTATTATAGATATAATTCATGAAAAATAACTAAATATTTTTTTTGATATAAATAAATTTAGTCATTGTATGTTTATTTCAAGGTTGGCTTGAAGTTGGACCTTTGGGAAAAATACTACACACCCAAAAAAAAGCGGTTTTATCAAAGTCTACGTTTTACAGGCGCCCGACGACATATCCGAGGATTTTTTAAAGCTGAATAACTCTATATAAATATAGAAATACTTATAAATAAATAAATACGATTTTAATTCATAATGAGCCACATGATACCCATTTTTCCCCAAAAAACCTATATATTTACCGGCTTTTGGGACATATGGGTGTTTAAAAGGGTTTCCCGTTCGCGGGGATGACGGTGCTCCCCCCCGACCTAGCGATTCTCTGGTGATTTGAGTCCCCTATAAATTTTTAAAAAAACACTTTTTACATACCTGCATACAGATCAAGACAATAATCGAGTCAACCCCGGCCACTCTTTTCCAACCCCCGATCCCCCTTGACTTTAGTTAAATTTACTCGATGTGGTGCAGAGGGAATCCAGACCAAAGCTCCCATGCAAAATGTGGAGCCATGGGGCCAAGACTATCACGTAATGCCAACGCCCTCTCGAAGGCTGACCTGAGGCGACAAATCGGCCCCCGGGTCGACGTAGGCTGTTGGGCAACCCCCCTTTGG